>CAXARG010000279.1:0-109043 GCA_963971235.1 Cryptus armator | reverse complement strand
TGCCATGCCGTGCCATGCCGGTGCCATGCCGTGCCATGCCGTGCCATGCCGGTGCCATGCCGTGCCATGCCGGTGCCATGCCGTGCCATGCCGGTGCCATGCCGTGCCATGCCGGTGCCATGCCGTGCCATGCCGTGCCATGCCGGTGCCATGCCGTGCCATGCCGGTGCCATGCCGGTGCCATGCCGTGCCATGCCGGTGCCATGCCGTGCCATGCCGGTGCCATGCCGTGCCATGCCGGTGCCATGCCGTGCCATGCCGGTGCCATGCCGTGCCATGCCGGTGCCATGCCGTGCCATGCCGGTGCCATGCCGTGCCATGCCGGTGCCATGCCGTGCCATGCCGGTGCCATGGCGTGCCATGCCGTGCCATGCCGGTGCCATGCCGTGCCATGCCGTGCCATTCCGTGCCATGCCGTGCCATGCCGTGCCATTCCGTGCCATTCCGTGCCATTCCGTGCCATTCCGTGCCATTCCGTGCCATTCCGTGCCATTCCGTGCCATTCCATGCCATTCCATGCCATTCCATGCCATTCCATGCCATTCCATGCCATTCCATGCCATTCCATGCCATTCCATGCCATTCAATGCCGTGCCATGCCGGTGCCATGCCGTGCCATGCCGTGCCATGCCGTGCCATGCCGGTGCCATGCCGTGCCATGCCGGTGCCATGCCGTGCCATGCCGGTGCCATGCCGTGCCATGCCGTGCCATGCCGGTGCCATGCCGTGCCATGCCGGTGCCATGCCGTGCCATGCCGGTGCCATGCCGTGCCATGCCGGTGCCATGCCGTGCCATGCCGGTGCCATGCCGTGCCATGCCGGTGCCATGCCGTGCCATGCCGGTGCCATGCCGTGCCATGCCGGTGCCATGCCGTGCCATGCCGGTGCCATGCCGTGCCATGCCGGTGCCATGCCGGTGCCATGCCGTGCCATGCCGGTGCCATGCCGTGCCATGCCGGTGCCATGCCGTGCCATGCCGGTGCCATGCCGTGCCATGCCGTGCCATGCCGTGCCATGCCGTGCCATGCCGGTGCCATGCCGTGCCATGCCGGTGCCATGCCGTGCCATGCCGGTGCCATGCCGTGCCATGCCGGTGCCATGCCGTGCCATGCCGGTGCCATGCCGTGCCATGCCGGTGCCATGCCGTGCCATGCCGGTGCCATGCCGTGCCATGCCGGTGCCATGCCGTGCCATGCCGTGCCATGCCGTGCCATGCCGTGCCATTCCATGCCATTCCGTGCCATTCCATGCCATTCCATGCCATTCCATGCCATTCCATGCCATTCCATGCCATTCCATGCCATTCCATGCCATTCCATGCCATTCCATGCCATTCCATGCCATTCCATGCCATTCCATGCCATTCCATGCCATTCCATGCCATTCCATGCCATTCCATGCCATTCCATGCCATTCCATGCCATTCCATGCCATTCCATGCCATTCCATGCCATTCCATGCCATTCCATGCCATTCCATGCCATTCCATGCCATTCCATGCCATTCCATGCCATTCCATGCCATTCCATGCCATTCCATGCCATTCCATGCCATTCAATGCCATTCCATGCCATTCCATGCCATTCAATGCCGTGCCATGCCGGTGCCATGCCGTGCCATGCCGGTGCCATGCCGTGCCATGCCGGTGCCATGCCGTGCCATGCCGGTGCCATGCCGTGCCATGCCGGTGCCATGCCGTGCCATGCCGGTGCCATGCCGTGCCATGCCGGTGCCATGCCGTGCCATGCCGGTGCCATGCCGTGCCATGCCGTGCCATGCCGTGCCATGCCGTGCCATTCCATGCCATTCCGTGCCATTCCATGCCATTCCCTGCCATTCCATGCCAATCCCTGCCATTCCATGCCATTCCATGCCATTCCATGCCATTCCATGCCATTCCATGCCATTCCATGCCATCCCATGCCATTCAATGCCATTCCATGCCATTCCATGCCATTCCGTGCAATGCCGGTGCCATGCCGTGCCATGCCGGTGCCATGCCGTGCCATGCCGGTGCCATGCCGTGCCATGCCGGTGCCATGCCGTGCCATGCCGGTGCCATGCCGGTGCCATGCCGGTGCCATGCCGGTGCCATGCCGTGCCATGCCGGTGCCATGCCGTGCCATGCCGGTGCCATGCCGTGCCATGCCGGTGCCATGCCGTGCCATGCCGGTGCCATGCCGTGCCATGCCGGTGCCATGCCGTGCCATGCCGTGCCATGCCGTGCCATGCCGTGCCATGCCGTGCCATGCCGGTGCCATGCCGTGCCATGCCGGTGCCATGCCGTGCCATGCCGGTGCCATGCCGTGCCATGCCGGTGCCATGCCGTGCCATGCCGGTGCCATGCCGTGCCATGCCGGTGCCATGCCGTGCCATGCCGGTGCCATGCCGTGCCATGCCGTGCCATGCCGGTGCCATGCCGTGCCATGCCGGTGCCATGCCGTGCCATGCCGGTGCCATGCCGTGCCATGCCGGTGCCATGCCGTGCCATGCCGGTGCCATGCCGTGCCATGCCGGTGCCATGCCGTGCCATGCCGTGCCATGCCGGTGCCATGCCGTGCCATGCCGGTGCCATGCCGTGCCATGCCGGTGCCATGCCGTGCCATGCCGGTGCCATGCCGTGCCATGCCGGTGCCATGCCGTGCCATGCCGTGCCATGCCGGTGCCATGCCGTGCCATGCCGTGCCATTCCGTGCCATTCCGTGCCATTCCGTGCCATTCCGTGCCATTCCGTGCCATTCCGTGCCATTCCGTGCCATTCCGTGCCATTCCATGCCATTCCGTGCCATTCCATGCCATTCCGTGCCATTCCATGCCATTCCGTGCCATTCCATGCCATTCCGTGCCATTCCATGCCATTCCGTGCCATTCCATGCCATTCCATGCCATTCCATGCCATTCCATGCCATTCCATGCCATTCCATGCCATTCCATGCCATTCCATGCCATTCCATGCCATTCCATGCCATTCCATGCCATTCCATGCCATTCCATGCCATTCCATGCCATTCCATGCCATTCCATGCCATTCCATGCCATTCCATGCCATTCCATGCCATTCCATGCCATTCCATGCCATTCCGTGCCATTCCGTGCCATTCCGTGCCATTCCGTGCCATTCCATGCCATTCCGTGCCATTCCATGCCATTCCGTGCCATTCCATGCCATTCCGTGCCATTCCATGCCATTCCGTGCCATTCCATGCCATTCCATGCCATTCCATGCCATTCCATGCCATTCCATGCCATTCCATGCCATTCCATGCCATTCCATGCCATTCCTTGCCATTCCATGCCATTCCATGCCATTCCATGCCATTCCATGCCATTCCATGCCATTCCATGCCATTCCATGCCATTCCATGCCATTCCATGCCATTCCATGCCATTCCATGCCATTCCATGCCATTCCTTGCCATTCCATGCCATTCCATGCCATTCCATGCCATTCCATGCCATTCCATGCCATTCCATGCCATTCCATGCCATTCCATGCCATTCCATGCCATTCCATGCCATTCCATGCCATTCCATGCCATTCCATGCCATTCCATGCCATTCCATGCCATTCCATGCCATTCCATGCCATTCCATGCCATTCCATGCCATTCCATGCCATTCCATGCCATTCCATGCCATTCCATGCCATTCCATGCCATTCCATGCCATTCCATGCCATTCCATGACATTCCATGCCATTCCATGCCATTCCATGACATTCCATGCCATTCCATGCCATTCCATGCCATTCCATGCCATTCCATGCCATTCCATGCCATTCCATGCCATTCCATGCCATTCAATGCCATTCCATGCCATTCCATGCCATTCCATGCCATTCCATGCCATTCAATGCCGTGCCATGCCGGTGCCATGCCGTGCCATGCCGTGCCATGCCGTGCCATGCCGGTGCCATGCCGTGCCATGCCGTGCCATGACGTGCCATGCCGGTGCCATGCCGTGCCATGCCGTGCCATGCCGTGCCATGCCGTGCCATTCCATGCCATTCCGTGCCATTCCGTGCCATGCCGTGCCATTCCGTGCCATTCCGTGCCATTCCGTGCCATTCCGTGCCATTCCGTGCCATTCCGTGCCATTCCATGCCATTCCGTGCCATTCCATGCCATTCCGTGCCATTCCATGCCAATCCGTGCAATGCCGGTGCCATGCCGTGCCAATCCGTGCAATGCCGGTGCCATGCCGTGCCATGCCGGTGCCATGCCGGTGCCATGCCGTGCCATGCCGGTGCCATGCCGTGCCATGCCGGTGCCATGCCGTGCCATGCCGGTGCCATGCCGTGCCATGCCGGTGCCATGCCGTGCCATGCCGTGCCATGCCGTGCCATGCCGTGCCATGCCGGTGCCATGCCGTGCCATGCCGGTGCCATGCCGTGCCATGCCGGTGCCATGCCGTGCCATGCCGGTGCCATGCCGGTGCCATGCCGTGCCATGCCGGTGCCATGCCGTGCCATGCCGGTGCCATGCCGTGCCATGCCGTGCCATGCCGTGCCATGCCGTGCCATGCCGTGCCATGCCGTGCCATGCCGGTGCCATGCCGTGCCATGCCGGTGCCATGCCGTGCCATGCCGGTGCCATGCCGTGCCATGCCGTGCCATGCCGTGCCATGCCGTGCCATGCCGTGCCATGCCGTGCCATGCCGTGCCATGCCGTGCCATGCCGTGCCATGCCGTGCCATGCCGGTGCCATGCCGTGCCATGCCGGTGCCATGCCGTGCCATGCCGGTGCCATGCCGTGCCATGCCGGTGCCATGCCGTGCCATGCCGGTGCCATGCCGTGCCATGCCGTGCCATGCCGGTGCCATGCCGTGCCATGCCGGTGCCATGCCGTGCCATGCCGGTGCCATGCCGTGCCATGCCGGTGCCATGCCGTGCCATGCCGGTGCCATGCCGTGCCATGCCGGTGCCATGCCGTGCCATGCCGTGCCATGCCGTGCCATGCCGGTGCCATGCCGTGCCATGCCGGTGCCATGCCGGTGCCATGCCGTGCCATGCCGGTGCCATGCCGTGCCATGCCGGTGCCATGCCGTGCCATGCCGGTGCCATGCCGTGCCATGCCGGTGCCATGCCGTGCCATGCCGGTGCCATGCCGTGCCATGCCGGTGCCATGCCGTGCCATGCCGGTGCCATGCCGTGCCATGCCGGTGCCATGCCGTGCCATGCCGGTGCCATGCCGTGCCATGCCGTGCCATGCCGGTGCCATGCCGTGCCATGCCGTGCCATTCCGTGCCATGCCGTGCCATGCCGTGCCATTCCGTGCCATTCCGTGCCATTCCGTGCCATTCCGTGCCATTCCGTGCCATTCCGTGCCATTCCGTGCCATTCCATGCCATTCCATGCCATTCCATGCCATTCCATGCCATTCCATGCCATTCCATGCCATTCCATGCCATTCCATGCCATTCCATGCCATTCCATGCCATTCCATGCCATTCCATGCCATTCCATGCCATTCCATGCCATTCCATGCCATTCCATGCCATTCCATGCCATTCCATGCCATTCCATGCCATTCCATGCCATTCCATGCCATTCCATGCCATTCCATGCCATTCCATGCCATTCCATGCCATTCCATGCCATTCCATGCCATTCCATGCCATTCCTTGCCATTCCATGCCATTCCTTGCCATTCCATGCCATTCCATGCCATTCCATGCCATTCCATGCCATTCCATGCCATTCCATGCCATTCCATGCCATTCCATGCCATTCCATGCCATTCCATGCCATTCCATGCCATTCCATGCCATTCCATGCCATTCCATGCCATTCCATGCCATTCCATGCCATTCCATGCCATTCCATGCCATTCCATGCCATTCCATGCCATTCCATGCCATTCCATGCCATTCCATGCCATTCCATGCCATTCCATGCCATTCCATGCCATTCCATGACATTCCATGCCATTCCATGCCATTCCATGCCATTCCATGCCATTCCATGCCATTCCATGCCATTCCATGCCATTCCATGCCATTCCATGCCATTCCATGCCATTCCATGCCATTCCATGCCATTCCATGCCATTCCATGCCATTCCATGCCATTCCATGCCATTCCATGCCATTCCATGCCATTCCATGCCATTCCATGCCATTCCATGCCATTCCATGCCATTCCATGCCATTCCATGCCATTCCATGCCATTCCATGCCATTCCATGCCATTCCATGCCATTCCATGCCATTCCATGCCATTCCATGCCATTCCATGCCATTCCATGCCATTCCATGCCATTCCATGCCATTCCATGCCATTCCATGCCATTCCATGCCATTCCATGCCATTCCATGCCATTCCATGCCATTCCATGCCATTCCATGCCATTCCATGCCATTCCATGCCATTCCATGCCATTCCATGCCATTCCATGCCATTCGATGCCATCCCATGCCATTCAATGCCATTCCATGCCATTCCATGCCATTCCGTGCAATGCCGGTGCCATGCCGTGCCATGCCGGTGCCATGCCGTGCCATGCCGGTGCCATGCCGTGCCATGCCGGTGCCATGCCGGTGCCATGCCGTGCCATGCCGGTGCCATGCCGTGCCATGCCGGTGCCATGCCGTGCCATGCCGTGCCATGCCGGTGCCATGCCGGTGCCATGCCGGTGCCATGCCGGTGCCATGCCGTGCCATGCCGGTGCCATGCCGTGCCATGCCGGTGCCATGCCGTGCCATGCCGGTGCCATGCCGTGCCATGCCGGTGCCATGCCGTGCCATGCCGGTGCCATGCCGTGCCATGCCGGTGCCATGCCGTGCCATGCCGTGCCATGCCGGTGCCATGCCGTGCCATGCCGTGCCATTCCGTGCCATGCCGTGCCATTCCGTGCCATTCCGTGCCATTCCGTGCCATTCCGTGCCATTCCGTGCCATTCCGTGCCATTCCGTGCCATTCCGTGCCATTCCATGCCATTCCATGCCATTCCATGCCATTCCATGCCATTCCATGCCATTCCATGCCATTCCATGCCATTCCATGCCATTCCTTGCCATTCCATGCCATTCCTTGCCATTCCATGCCATTCCATGCCATTCCATGCCATTCCATGCCATTCCATGCCATTCCATGCCATTCCATGCCATTCCATGCCATTCCATGCCATTCCATGCCATTCCATGCCATTCCATGCCATTCCATGCCATTCCATGCCATTCCATGCCATTCCATGCCATTCCATGCCATTCCATGCCATTCCATGCCATTCCATGACATTCCATGCCATTCCATGCCATTCCATGCCATTCCATGCCATTCCATGCCATTCCATGCCATTCCATGCCATTCCATGCCATTCCATGCCATTCCATGCCATTCCATGCCATTCCATGCCATTCCATGCCATTCCATGCCATTCCATGCCATTCCATGCCATTCCATGCCATTCCATGCCATTCCATGCCATTCCATGCCATTCCATGCCATTCCATGCCATTCAATGCCATTCAATGCCGTGCCATGCCGGTGCCATGCCGTGCCATGCCGGTGCCATGCCGTGCCATGCCGGTGCCATGCCGTGCCATGCCGGTGCCATGCCGTGCCATGCCGGTGCCATGCCGTGCCATGCCGTGACATGCCGTGCCATGCCGGTGCCATGCCGTGCCATGCCGGTGCCATGCCGTGCCATGCCGTGCCATGCCGTGCCATGCCGTGCCATTCCATGCCATTCCGTGCCATTCCATGCCATTCCCTGCCATTCCATGCCATTCCATGCCATTCCATGCCATTCCATGCCATTCCATGCCATTCCATGCCATTCCATGCCATTCCATGCCATCCCATGCCATTCAATGCCATTCCATGCCATTCCATGCCATTCCGTGCAATGCCGGTGCCATGCCGTGCCATGCCGGTGCCATGCCGTGCCATGCCGGTGCCATGCCGTGCCATGCCGGTGCCATGCCGTGCCATGCCGGTGCCATGCCGGTGCCATGCCGTGCCATGCCGGTGCCATGCCGTGCCATGCCGGTGCCATGCCGTGCCATGCCGGTGCCATGCCGTGCCATGCCGGTGCCATGCCGTGCCATGCCGGTGCCATGCCGTGCCATGCCGTGCCATGCCGTGCCATGCCGTGCCATGCCGGTGCCATGCCGTGCCATGCCGGTGCCATGCCGTGCCATGCCGGTGCCATGCCGTGCCATGCCGTGCCATGCCGTGCCATGCCGTGCCATGCCGGTGCCATGCCGTGCCATGCCGTGCCATTCCGTGCCATTCCGTGCCATTCCGTGCCATTCCGTGCCATTCCGTGCCATTCCGTGCCATTCCGTGCCATTCCGTGCCATTCCGTGCCATTCCGTGCCATTCCGTGCCATTCCATGCCATTCCGTGCCATTCCATGCCATTCCGTGCCATTCCATGCCATTCCGTGCCATTCCATGCCATTCCGTGCCATTCCATGCCATTCCATGCCATTCCATGCCATTCCATGCCATTCCATGCCATTCCATGCCATTCCATGCCATTCCATGCCATTCCATGCCATTCCATGCCATTCCATGCCATTCCATGCCATTCCATGCCATTCCATGCCATTCCATGCCATTCCATGCCATTCCATGCCATTCCATGCCATTCCATGCCATTCCATGCCATTCCATGCCATTCCATGCCATTCCATGCCATTCCATGCCATTCCATGCCATTCCATGCCATTCCATGCCATTCCATGCCATTCCATGCCATTCCATGCCATTCCATGCCATTCCATGCCATTCCATGCCATTCCATGCCATTCCATGCCATTCCATGCCATTCCATGCCATTCCATGCCATTCCATGCCATTCCATGCCATTCCATGCCATTCCATGCCATTCCATGCCATTCCATGCCATTCCATGCCATTCCATGCCATTCCATGCCATTCCATGCCATTCCATGCCATTCCATGCCATTCCATGCCATTCCATGCCATTCCATGCCATTCCATGCCATTCCATGCCATTCCATGCCATTCCATGCCATTCCATGCCATTCCATGCCATTCCATGCCATTCCATGCCATTCCATGCCATTCCATGCCATTCCATGCCATTCCATGCCATTCCATGCCATTCCATGCCATTCCATGCCATTCCATGCCATTCCATGCCATTCGATGCCATCCCATGCCATTCAATGCCATTCCATGCCATTCCATGCCATTCCGTGCAATGCCGGTGCCATGCCGTGCCATGCCGGTGCCATGCCGTGCCATGCCGGTGCCATGCCGTGCCATGCCGGTGCCATGCCGGTGCCATGCCGTGCCATGCCGGTGCCATGCCGTGCCATGCCGGTGCCATGCCGTGCCATGCCGTGCCATGCCGGTGCCATGCCGGTGCCATGCCGGTGCCATGCCGGTGCCATGCCGTGCCATGCCGGTGCCATGCCGTGCCATGCCGGTGCCATGCCGTGCCATGCCGGTGCCATGCCGTGCCATGCCGGTGCCATGCCGTGCCATGCCGGTGCCATGCCGTGCCATGCCGTGCCATGCCGTGCCATGCCGGTGCCATGCCGTGCCATGCCGTGCCATTCCGTGCCATGCCGTGCCATTCCGTGCCATTCCGTGCCATTCCGTGCCATTCCGTGCCATTCCGTGCCATTCCGTGCCATTCCGTGCCATTCCGTGCCATTCCGTGCCATTCCGTGCCATTCCATGCCATTCCGTGCCATTCCATGCCATTCCGTGCCATTCCATGCCATTCCGTGCCATTCCATGCCATTCCGTGCCATTCCATGCCATTCCATGCCATTCCATGCCATTCCATGCCATTCCATGCCATTCCGTGCAATGCCGGTGCCATGCCGTGCCATGCCGGTGCCATGCCGTGCCATGCCGGTGCCATGCCGGTGCCATGCCGTGCCATGCCGGTGCCATGCCGTGCCATGCCGGTGCCATGCCGTGCCATGCCGGTGCCATGCCGTGCCATGCCGGTGCCATGCCGTGCCATGCCGGTGCCATGCCGTGCCATGCCGGTGCCATGCCGTGCCATGCCGTGCCATGCCGTGCCATGCCGTGCCATGCCGTGCCATGCCGTGCCATGCCGTGCCATGCCGGTGCCATGCCGTGCCATGCCGGTGCCATGCCGTGCCATGCCGGTGCCATGCCGTGCCATGCCGGTGCCATGCCGTGCCATGCCGGTGCCATGCCGTGCCATGCCGTGCCATGCCGTGCCATGCCGTGCCATGCCGTGCCATGCCGTGCCATGCCGTGCCATGCCGTGCCATGCCGTGCCATGCCGGTGCCATGCCGTGCCATGCCGGTGCCATGCCGTGCCATGCCGGTGCCATGCCGTGCCATGCCGGTGCCATGCCGTGCCATGCCGGTGCCATGCCGTGCCATGCCGTGCCATGCCGGTGCCATGCCGTGCCATGCCGGTGCCATGCCGTGCCATGCCGGTGCCATGCCGTGCCATGCCGGTGCCATGCCGTGCCATGCCGGTGCCATGCCGTGCCATGCCGGTGCCATGCCGGTGCCATGCCGGTGCCATGCCGTGCCATGCCGGTGCCATGCCGTGCCATGCCGGTGCCATGCCGTGCCATGCCGGTGCCATGCCGTGCCATGCCGGTGCCATGCCGTGCCATGCCGGTGCCATGCCGTGCCATGCCGGTGCCATGCCGTGCCATGCCGGTGCCATGCCGTGCCATGCCGGTGCCATGCCGTGCCATGCCGGTGCCATGCCGTGCCATGCCGGTGCCATGCCGTGCCATGCCGGTGCCATGCCGTGCCATGCCGGTGCCATGCCGTGCCATGCCGTGCCATGCCGGTGCCATGCCGTGCCATGCCGTGCCATTCCGTGCCATGCCGTGCCATTCCGTGCCATTCCGTGCCATTCCGTGCCATTCCGTGCCATTCCGTGCCATTCCGTGCCATTCCGTGCCATTCCGTGCCATTCCGTGCCATTCCGTGCCATTCCGTGCCATTCCGTGCCATTCCATGCCATTCCGTGCCATTCCATGCCATTCCATGCCATTCCATGCCATTCCATGCCATTCCATGCCATTCCATGCCATTCCATGCCATTCCATGCCATTCCATGCCATTCCATGCCATTCCATGCCATTCCATGCCATTCCATGCCATTCCATGCCATTCCATGCCATTCCATGCCATTCCATGCCATTCCATGCCATTCCATGCCATTCCATGCCATTCCATGCCATTCCATGCCATTCCTTGCCATTCCATGCCATTCCATGCCATTCCATGCCATTCCATGCCATTCCATGCCATTCCATGCCATTCCATGCCATTCCATGCCATTCCATGCCATTCCATGCCATTCCATGCCATTCCATGCCATTCCTTGCCATTCCATGCCATTCCATGCCATTCCATGCCATTCCATGCCATTCCATGCCATTCCATGCCATTCCATGCCATTCCATGCCATTCCATGCCATTCCATGCCATTCCATGCCATTCCATGCCATTCCATGCCATTCCATGCCATTCCATGCCATTCCATGCCATTCCATGCCATTCCATGCCATTCCATGCCATTCCATGCCATTCCATGCCATTCCATGCCATTCCATGCCATTCCATGCCATTCCATGCCATTCCATGCTATTCCATGCCATTCCATGACATTCCATGCCATTCCATGCCATTCCATGCCATTCCATGCCATTCCATGCCATTCCATGCCATTCCATGCCATTCAATGCCATTCCATGCCATTCCATGCCATTCCATGCCATTCCATGCCATTCAATGCCGTGCCATGCCGGTGCCATGCCGTGCCATGCCGTGCCATGCCGTGCCATGCCGGTGCCATGCCGTGCCATGCCGGTGCCATGCCGTGCCATGCCGTGCCATGCCGGTGCCATGCCGTGCCATGCCGTGCCATTCCGTGCCATTCCGTGCGCCATTCGTGCCATTCGTGCCATTCGTCCATCCGTGCCATTCGTGCATTCCGTGCCATTCCGTGCCATTCCGTGCCATTCCGTGCCATTCCATGCCATTCCGTGCCATTCCATGCCATTCCGTGCCATTCCATGCCATTCCGTGCCATTCCATGCCATTCCGTGCCATTCCATGCCATTCCGTGCCATTCCATGCCATTCCGTGCCATTCCATGCCATTCCATGCCATTCCATGCCATTCCATGCCATTCCATGCCATTCCATGCCATTCCATGCCATTCCATGCCATTCCATGCCATTCCATGCCATTCCATGCCATTCCATGCCATTCCATGCATTCCATGCCATTCCATGCCATTCCATGCCATTCCATGCCATTCCATGCCATTCCATGCCATTCCATGCCATTCCATGCCATTCCATGCCATTCCATGCCATTCCATGCCATTCCATGCCATTCCATGCCATTCCATGCCATTCCATGCCATTCCATGCCATTCCATGCCATTCCATGCCATTCCATGCCATTCCATGCCATTCCATGCCATTCCATGCCATTCCATGCCATTCCATGCCATTCCATGCCATTCCATGCCATTCCATGCCATTCCATGCCATTCCATGCCATTCCATGCCATTCCATGCCATTCCATGCCATTCCATGCCATTCCATGCCATTCCATGCCATTCCATGCCATTCCATGCCATTCCATGCCATCCCATGCCATTCCATGCCATCCCATGCCATTCCATGCCATCCCATGCCATTCCATGCCATTCCATGCCATTCCAGGTGCCATGCCGTGCCATGCCGGTGCCATGCCGTGCCATGCCGGTGCCATGCCGTGCCATGCCGGTGCCATGCCGTGCCATGCCGGTGCCATGCCGGTGCCATGCCGTGCCATGCCGGTGCCATGCCGTGCCATGCCGGTGCCATGCCGTGCCATGCCGTGCCATGCCGTGCCATGCCGTGCCATGCCGTGCCATGCCGTGCCATGCCGGTGCCATGCCGTGCCATGCCGGTGCCATGCCGTGCCATGCCGGTGCCATGCCGTGCCATGCCGTGCCATGCCGTGCCATGCCGTGCCATGCCGTGCCATGCCGTGCCATGCCGTGCCATGCCGTGCCATGCCGGTGCCATGCCGTGCCATGCCGGTGCCATGCCGTGCCATGCCGGTGCCATGCCGTGCCATGCCGGTGCCATGCCGTGCCATGCCGTGCCATGCCGGTGCCATGCCGTGCCATGCGGTGCCATGCCGTGCCATGCGGTGCCATGCCGTGCCATGCCGGTGCCATGCCGTGCCATGCCGGTGCCATGCCGTGCCATGCCGGTGCCATGCCGTGCCATGCCGTGCCATGCCGTGCCATGCCGGTGCCATGCCGTGCCATGCCGGTGCCATGCCGTGCCATGCCCGGTGCCATGCCGGTGCCATGCCGTGCCATGCCGGTGCCATGCCGTGCCATGCCGGTGCCATGCCGTGCCCATGCCGGTGCCATGCCGTGCCATGCCGGTGCCATGCCGTGCCATGCCGGTGCCATGCCGTGCCATGCCGGTGCCATGCCGTGCCATGCCGGTGCCATGCCGTGCCATGCCGGTGCCATGCCGTGCCATGCCGTGCCATGCCGGTGCCATGCCGTGCCATGCCGTGCCATTCCGTGCCATGCCGTGCCATGCCGTGCCATTCCGTGCCATTCCGTGCCATTCCGTGCCATTCCGTGCCATTCCGTGCCATTCCGTGCCATTCCGTGCCATTCCATGCCATTCCATGCCATTCCATGCCATTCCATGCCATTCCATGCCATTCCATGCCATTCCATGCCATTCCATGCCATTCCATGCCATTCCATGCCATTCCATGCCATTCCATGCCATTCCATGCCATTCCATGCCATTCCATGCCATTCCATGCCATTCCATGCCATTCCATGCCATTCCATGCCATTCCATGCCATTCCATGCCATTCCATGCCATTCCATGCCATTCCATGCCATTCCATGCCATTCCATGCCATTCCATGCCATTCCATGCCATTCCATGCCATTCCTTGCCATTCCATGCATTCCTGCCATTCCATGCCATTCCATGCCATTCCATGCCATTCCATGCCATTCCATGCCATTCCATGCCATTCCATGCCATTCCATGCCATTCCATGCCATTCCATGCCATTCCATGCCATTCCATGCCATTCCATGCCATTCCATGCATTCCATGCCATTCCATGCCATTCATGCCATTCATGCCATTCCATGCCATTCCATGCCATTCCATGCCATTCCATGACATTCCATGCCATTCCATGCCATTCCATGCCATTCCATGCCATTCCATGCCATTCCATGCCATTCCATGCCATTCCATGCCATTCCATGCCATTCCATGCCATTCCATGCCATTCCATGCCATTCCATGCCATTCCATGCCATTCCATGCCATTCCATGCCATTCCATGCCATTCCATGCCATTCCATGCCATTCCATGCCATTCCATGCCATTCAATGCCATTCAATGCCGTGCCATGCCGGTGCCATGCCGTGCCATGCCGGTGCCATGCCGTGCCATGCCGGTGCCATGCCGTGCCATGCCGGTGCCATGCCGTGCCATGCCGGTGCCATGCCGTGCCATGCCGTGACATGCCGTGCCATGCCGGTGCCATGCCGTGCCATGCCGGTGCCATGCCGTGCCATGCCGTGCCATGCCGTGCCATGCCGTGCCATTCCATGCCATTCCGTGCCATTCCATGCCATTCCCTGCCATTCCATGCCATTCCATGCCATTCCATGCCATTCCATGCCATTCCATGCCATTCCATGCCATTCCATGCCATTCCATGCCATCCCATGCCATTCAATGCCATTCCATGCCATTCCATGCCATTCCGTGCAATGCCGGTGCCATGCCGTGCCATGCCGGTGCCATGCCGTGCCATGCCGGTGCCATGCCGTGCCATGCCGGTGCCATGCCGTGCCATGCCGGTGCCATGCCGGTGCCATGCCGTGCCATGCCGGTGCCATGCCGTGCCATGCCGGTGCCATGCCGTGCCATGCCGGTGCCATGCCGTGCCATGCCGGTGCCATGCCGTGCCATGCCGGTGCCATGCCGTGCCATGCCGGTGCCATGCCGTGCCATGCCGGTGCCATGCCGTGCCATGCCGTGCCATGCCGTGCCATGCCGTGCCATGCCGGTGCCATGCCGTGCCATGCCGGTGCCATGCCGTGCCATGCCGGTGCCATGCCGTGCCATGCCGGTGCCATGCCGTGCCATGCCGTGCCATGCCGTGCCATGCCGTGCCATGCCGGTGCCATGCCGTGCCATGCCGTGCCATTCCGTGCCATTCCGTGCCATTCCGTGCCATTCCGTGCCATTCCGTGCCATTCCGTGCCATTCCGTGCCATTCCGTGCCATTCCGTGCCATTCCGTGCCATTCCGTGCCATTCCGTGCCATTCCATGCCATTCCGTGCCATTCCATGCCATTCCGTGCCATTCCATGCCATTCCGTGCCATTCCATGCCATTCCGTGCCATTCCATGCCATTCCATGCCATTCCATGCCATTCCATGCCATTCCATGCCATTCCATGCCATTCCATGCCATTCCATGCCATTCCATGCCATTCCATGCCATTCCATGCCATTCCATGCCATTCCATGCCATTCCATGCCATTCCATGCCATTCCATGCCATTCCATGCCATTCCATGCCATTCCATGCCATTCCATGCCATTCCATGCCATTCCATGCCATTCCATGCCATTCCATGCCATTCCATGCCATTCCATGCCATTCCATGCCATTCCATGCCATTCCATGCCATTCCATGCCATTCCATGCCATTCCATGCCATTCCATGCCATTCCATGCCATTCCATGCCATTCCATGCCATTCCATGCCATTCCATGCCATTCCATGCCATTCCATGCCATTCCATGCCATTCCATGCCATTCCATGCCATTCCATGCCATTCCATGCCATTCCATGCCATTCCATGCCATTCCATGCCATTCCATGCCATTCCATGCCATTCCATGCCATTCCATGCCATTCCATGCCATTCCATGCCATTCCATGCCATTCCATGCCATTCCATGCCATTCCATGCCATTCCATGCCATTCCATGCCATTCCATGCCATTCCATGCCATTCCATGCCATTCCATGCCATTCCATGCCATTCCATGCCATTCCATGCCATTCCATGCCATTCCATGCCATTCCATGCCATTCGATGCCATCCCATGCCATTCAATGCCATTCCATGCCATTCCATGCCATTCCGTGCAATGCCGGTGCCATGCCGTGCCATGCCGGTGCCATGCCGTGCCATGCCGGTGCCATGCCGTGCCATGCCGGTGCCATGCCGGTGCCATGCCGTGCCATGCCGGTGCCATGCCGTGCCATGCCGGTGCCATGCCGTGCCATGCCGTGCCATGCCGGTGCCATGCCGGTGCCATGCCGGTGCCATGCCGGTGCCATGCCGTGCCATGCCGGTGCCATGCCGTGCCATGCCGGTGCCATGCCGTGCCATGCCGGTGCCATGCCGTGCCATGCCGGTGCCATGCCGTGCCATGCCGGTGCCATGCCGTGCCATGCCGGTGCCATGCCGTGCCATGCCGTGCCATGCCGGTGCCATGCCGTGCCATGCCGTGCCATTCCGTGCCATGCCGTGCCATTCCGTGCCATTCCGTGCCATTCCGTGCCATTCCGTGCCATTCCGTGCCATTCCGTGCCATTCCGTGCCATTCCGTGCCATTCCGTGCCATTCCGTGCCATTCCATGCCATTCCGTGCCATTCCATGCCATTCCATGCCATTCCATGCCATTCCATGCCATTCCATGCCATTCCATGCCATTCCATGCCATTCCATGCCATTCCATGCCATTCCATGCCATTCCATGCCATTCCATGCCATTCCATGCCATTCCATGCCATTCCATGCCATTCCATGCCATTCCATGCCATTCCATGCCATTCCATGCCATTCCATGCCATTCCATGCCATTCCATGCCATTCCATGCCATTCCTTGCCATTCCATGCCATTCCATGCCATTCCATGCCATTCCATGCCATTCCATGCCATTCCATGCCATTCCATGCCATTCCATGCCATTCCATGCCATTCCATGCCATTCCATGCCATTCCATGCCATTCCATGCCATTCCATGCCATTCCATGCCATTCCATGCCATTCCATGCCATTCCATGCCATTCCATGCCATTCCATGCCATTCCATGCCATTCCATGCCATTCCATGCCATTCCATGCCATTCCATGACATTCCATGCCATTCCATGCCATTCCATGACATTCCATGCCATTCCATGCCATTCCATGCCATTCCATGCCATTCCATGCCATTCCATGCCATTCCATGCCATTCCATGCCATTCAATGCCATTCCATGCCATTCCATGCCATTCCATGCCATTCCATGCCATTCAATGCCGTGCCATGCCGGTGCCATGCCGTGCCATGCCGTGCCATGCCGTGCCATGCCGGTGCCATGCCGTGCCATGCCGTGCCATGACGTGCCATGCCGGTGCCATGCCGTGCCATGCCGTGCCATGCCGTGCCATGCCGTGCCATTCCATGCCATTCCGTGCCATTCCGTGCCATGCCGTGCCATTCCGTGCCATTCCGTGCCATTCCGTGCCATTCCGTGCCATTCCGTGCCATTCCGTGCCATTCCATGCCATTCCGTGCCATTCCATGCCATTCCGTGCCATTCCATGCCATTCCGTGCCATTCCATGCCATTCCGTGCCATTCCATGCCATTCCGTGCCATTCCATGCCATTCCGTGCCATTCCATGCCATTCCGTGCCATTCCATGCCATTCCGTGCCATTCCATGCCATTCCGTGCCATTCCATGCCATTCCGTGCCATTCCATGCCATTCCGTGCCATTCCATGCCATTCCATGCCATTCCATGCCATTCCATGCCATTCCATGCCATTCCATGCCATTCCATGCCATTCCATGCCATTCCATGCCATTCCATGCCATTCCATGCCATTCCATGCCATTCCATGCCATTCCAAGCCATTCCATGCCATTCCATGCCATTCCATGCCATTCCATGCCATTCCATGCCATTCCATGCCATTCCATGCCATTCCATGCCATTCCATGCCATTCCATGCCATTCCATGCCATTCCATGCCATTCCATGCCATTCCATGCCATTCCATGCCATCCCATGCCATTCAATGCCATCCCATGCCATTCCATGCCATTCCGTGCAATGCCGGTGCCATGCCGTGCCATGCCGGTGCCATGCCGTGCCATGCCGGTGCCATGCCGGTGCCATGCCGGTGCCATGCCGGTGCCATGCCGTGCCATGCCGGTGCCATGCCGTGCCATGCCGGTGCCATGCCGTGCCATGCCGGTGCCATGCCGTGCCATGCCGGTGCCATGCCGTGCCATGCCGTGCCATGCCGTGCCATGCCGTGCCATGCCGTGCCATGCCGTGCCATGCCGGTGCCATGCCGTGCCATGCCGGTGCCATGCCGTGCCATGCCGGTGCCATGCCGTGCCATGCCGGTGCCATGCCGTGCCATGCCGGTGCCATGCCGTGCCATGCCGTGCCATGCCGTGCCATGCCGTGCCATGCCGTGCCATGCCGTGCCATGCCGTGCCATGCCGGTGCCATGCCGTGCCATGCCGGTGCCATGCCGTGCCATGCCGGTGCCATGCCGTGCCATGCCGGTGCCATGCCGTGCCATGCCGTGCCATGCCGGTGCCATGCCGTGCCATGCCGGTGCCATGCCGTGCCATGCCGGTGCCATGCCGTGCCATGCCGGTGCCATGCCGTGCCATGCCGGTGCCATGCCGGTGCCATGCCGTGCCATGCCGGTGCCATGCCGTGCCATGCCGGTGCCATGCCGTACCATGCCGGTGCCATGCCGTGCCATGCCGGTGCCATGCCGTGCCATGCCGGTGCCATGCCGTGCCATGCCGGTGCCATGCCGTGCCATGCCGGTGCCATGCCGTGCCATGCCGGTGCCATGCCGTGCCATGCCGGTGCCATGCCGTGCCATGCCGTGCCATGCCGGTGCCATGCCGTGCCATGCCGTGCCATTCCGTGCCATGCCGTGCCATTCCGTGCCATTCCGTGCCATTCCGTGCCATTCCGTGCCATTCCGTGCCATTCCGTGCCATTCCGTGCCATTCCATGCCATTCCGTGCCATTCCATGCCATTCCATGCCATTCCATGCCATTCCATGCCATTCCATGCCATTCCATGCCATTCCATGCCATTCCATGCCATTCCATGCCATTCCATGCCATTCCATGCCATTCCATGCCATTCCATGCCATTCCATGCCATTCCATGCCATTCAATGCCATTCCATGCCATTCCATGCCATTCCATGCCATTCCATGCCATTCCATGCCATTCAATGCCGTGCCATGCCGGTGCCATGCCGTGCCATGCCGTGCCATGCCGGTGCCATGCCGTGCCATGCCGGTGCCATGCCGTGCCATGCCGGTGCCATGCCGTGCCATGCCGTGCCATGCCGTGCCATGCCGGTGCCATGCCGTGCCATGCCGGTGCCATGCCGTGCCATGCCGGTGCCATGCCGTGCCATGCCGGTGCCATGCCGTGCCATGCCGGTGCCATGCCGTGCCATGCCGGTGCCATGCCGTGCCATGCCGGTGCCATGCCGTGCCATGCCGGTGCCATGCCGTGCCATGCCGGTGCCATGCCGTGCCATGCCGGTGCCATGCCGTGCCATGCCGGTGCCATGCCGTGCCATGCCGGTGCCATGCCGTGCCATGCCGGTGCCATGCCGGTGCCATGCCGTGCCATGCCGGTGCCATGCCGTGCCATGCCGTGCCATGCCGGTGCCATGCCGTGCCATGCCGTGCCATGCCGGTGCCATGCCGTGCCATGCCGGTGCCATGCCGTGCCATGCCGGTGCCATGCCGTGCCATGCCGGTGCCATGCCGTGCCATGCCGGTGCCATGCCGTGCCATGCCGTGCCATGCCGTGCCATGCCGGTGCCATGCCGTGCCATGCCGGTGCCATGCCGTGCCATGCCGTGCCATTCCGTGCCATGCCGTGCCATTCCGTGCCATTCCGTGCCATTCCGTGCCATTCCGTGCCATTCCGTGCCATTCCGTGCCATTCCGTGCCATTCCATGCCATTCCGTGCCATTCCGTGCCATTCCATGCCATTCCATGCCATTCCATGCCATTCCATGCCATTCCATGCCATTCCATGCCATTCCATGCCATTCCATGCCATTCCATGCCATTCCATGCCATTCCATGCCATTCCATGCCATTCCATGCCATTCCATGCCATTCCATGCCATTCCATGCCATTCCATGCCATTCCATGCCATTCCATGCCATTCCATGCCATTCAATGCCATTCCATGCCATTCCATGCCATTCCATGCCATTCCATGCCATTCCATGCCATTCCATGCCATTCCATGCCATTCAATGCCATTCCATGCCATTCCATGCCATTCCATGCCATTCAATGCCGTGCCATGCCGGTGCCATGCCGTGCCATGCCGGTGCCATGCCGTGCCATGCCGGTGCCATGCCGTGCCATGCCGTGACATGCCGTGCCATGCCGGTGCCATGCCGTGCCATGCCGGTGCCATGCCGTGCCATGCCGTGCCATGCCGTGCCATGCCGTGCCATTCCATGCCATTCCGTGCCATTCCATGCCATTCCCTGCCATTCCATGCCATTCCATGCCATTCCATGCCATTCCATGCCATTCCATGCCATTCCATGCCATTCCATGCCATTCCATGCCATCCCATGCCATTCAATGCCATTCCATGCCATTCCATGCCATTCCGTGCAATGCCGGTGCCATGCCGTGCCATGCCGGTGCCATGCCGTGCCATGCCGGTGCCATGCCGTGCCATGCCGGTGCCATGCCGTGCCATGCCGGTGCCATGCCGGTGCCATGCCGTGCCATGCCGGTGCCATGCCGTGCCATGCCGGTGCCATGCCGTGCCATGCCGGTGCCATGCCGTGCCATGCCGGTGCCATGCCGTGCCATGCCGGTGCCATGCCGTGCCATGCCGGTGCCATGCCGTGCCATGCCGTGCCATGCCGTGCCATGCCGTGCCATGCCGTGCCATGCCGTGCCATGCCGTGCCATGCCGTGCCATGCCGTGCCATGCCGGTGCCATGCCGTGCCATGCCGGTGCCATGCCGTGCCATGCCGGTGCCATGCCGTGCCATGCCGTGCCATGCCGGTGCCATGCCGTGCCATGCCGGTGCCATGCCGTGCCATGCCGGTGCCATGCCGTGCCATGCCGGTGCCATGCCGTGCCATGCCGGTGCCATGCCGTGCCATGCCGTGCCATGCCGGTGCCATGCCGTGCCATGCCGGTGCCATGCCGTGCCATGCCGGTGCCATGCCGTGCCATGCCGGTGCCATGCCGTGCCATGCCGGTGCCATGCCGTGCCATGCCGTGCCATGCCGGTGCCATGCCGTGCCATGCCGTGCCATTCCGTGCCATTCCGTGCCATTCCGTGCCATTCCGTGCCATTCCGTGCCATTCCGTGCCATTCCGTGCCATTCCGTGCCATTCCATGCCATTCCGTGCCATTCCATGCCATTCCGTGCCATTCCATGCCATTCCGTGCCATTCCATGCCATTCCGTGCCATTCCATGCCATTCCATGCCATTCCATGCCATTCCATGCCATTCCATGCCATTCCATGCCATTCCATGCCATTCCATGCCATTCCATGCCATTCCATGCCATTCCATGCCATTCCATGCCATTCCATGCCATTCCATGCCATTCCATGCCATTCCATGCCATTCCATGCCATTCCATGCCATTCCATGCCATTCCATGCCATTCCATGCCATTCCATGCCATTCCATGCCATTCCATGCCATTCCATGCCATTCCATGCCATTCCATGCCATTCCATGCCATTCCATGCCATTCCATGCCATTCCATGCCATTCCATGCCATTCCATGCCATTCCATGCCATTCCATGCCATTCCATGCCATTCCATGCCATTCCATGCCATTCCATGCCATTCCATGCCATTCCATGCCATTCCATGCCATTCCATGCCATTCCATGCCATTCCATGCCATTCCATGCCATTCCATGCCATTCCATGCCATTCCATGCCATTCCATGCCATTCCATGCCATTCCATGCCATTCCATGCCATTCCATGCCATTCCATGCCATTCCATGCCATTCCATGCCATTCCATGCCATTCCATGCCATTCCATGCCATTCCATGCCATTCCATGCCATCCCATGCCATTCAATGCCATTCCATGCCATTCCATGCCATTCCGTGCAATGCCGGTGCCATGCCGTGCCATGCCGGTGCCATGCCGTGCCATGCCGGTGCCATGCCGTGCCATGCCGGTGCCATGCCGTGCCATGCCGGTGCCATGCCGTGCCATGCCGGTGCCATGCCGGTGCCATGCCGTGCCATGCCGGTGCCATGCCGTGCCATGCCGGTGCCATGCCGTGCCATGCCGTGCCATGCCGGTGCCATGCCGTGCCATGCCGGTGCCATGCCGTGCCATGCCGGTGCCATGCCGTGCCATGCCGGTGCCATGCCGTGCCATGCCGTGCCATGCCGGTGCCATGCCGTGCCATGCCGGTGCCATGCCGGTGCCATGCCGTGCCATGCCGGTGCCATGCCGTGCCATGCCGGTGCCATGCCGTGCCATGCCGGTGCCATGCCGTGCCATGCCGGTGCCATGCCGTGCCATGCCGGTGCCATGCCGTGCCATGCCGGTGCCATGCCGTGCCATGCCGGTGCCATGCCGTGCCATGCCGGTGCCATGCCGTGCCATGCCGGTGCCATGGCGTGCCATGCCGTGCCATGCCGGTGCCATGCCGTGCCATGCCGTGCCATTCCGTGCCATGCCGTGCCATGCCGTGCCATTCCGTGCCATTCCGTGCCATTCCGTGCCATTCCGTGCCATTCCGTGCCATTCCGTGCCATTCCATGCCATTCCATGCCATTCCATGCCATTCCATGCCATTCCATGCCATTCCATGCCATTCCATGCCATTCAATGCCGTGCCATGCCGGTGCCATGCCGTGCCATGCCGTGCCATGCCGTGCCATGCCGGTGCCATGCCGTGCCATGCCGGTGCCATGCCGTGCCATGCCGGTGCCATGCCGTGCCATGCCGTGCCATGCCGGTGCCATGCCGTGCCATGCCGGTGCCATGCCGTGCCATGCCGGTGCCATGCCGTGCCATGCCGGTGCCATGCCGTGCCATGCCGGTGCCATGCCGTGCCATGCCGGTGCCATGCCGTGCCATGCCGGTGCCATGCCGTGCCATGCCGGTGCCATGCCGTGCCATGCCGGTGCCATGCCGTGCCATGCCGGTGCCATGCCGTGCCATGCCGGTGCCATGCCGGTGCCATGCCGTGCCATGCCGGTGCCATGCCGTGCCATGCCGGTGCCATGCCGTGCCATGCCGGTGCCATGCCGTGCCATGCCGGTGCCATGCCGTGCCATGCCGGTGCCATGCCGTGCCATGCCGTGCCATGCCGTGCCATGCCGTGCCATGCCGTGCCATGCCGGTGCCATGCCGTGCCATGCCGGTGCCATGCCGTGCCATGCCGGTGCCATGCCGTGCCATGCCGGTGCCATGCCGTGCCATGCCGGTGCCATGCCGTGCCATGCCGGTGCCATGCCGTGCCATGCCGGTGCCATGCCGTGCCATGCCGGTGCCATGCCGTGCCATGCCGGTGCCATGCCGTGCCATGCCGGTGCCATGCCGTGCCATGCCGGTGCCATGCCGTGCCATGCCGTGCCATGCCGTGCCATGCCGTGCCATTCCATGCCATTCCGTGCCATTCCATGCCATTCCGTGCCATTCCATGCCATTCCATGCCATTCCATGCCATTCCATGCCATTCCATGCCATTCCATGCCATTCCATGCCATTCCATGCCATTCCATGCCATTCCATGCCATTCCATGCCATTCCATGCCATTCCATGCCATTCCATGCCATTCCATGCCATTCCATGCCATTCCATGCCATTCCATGCCATTCCATGCCATTCCATGCCATTCCATGCCATTCCATGCCATTCCATGCCATTCCATGCCATTCCATGCCATTCCATGCCATTCCATGCCATTCCATGCCATTCCATGCCATTCCATGCCATTCCATGCCATTCCATGCCATTCAATGCCATTCCATGCCATTCCATGCCATTCAATGCCGTGCCATGCCGGTGCCATGCCGTGCCATGCCGGTGCCATGCCGTGCCATGCCGGTGCCATGCCGTGCCATGCCGGTGCCATGCCGTGCCATGCCGGTGCCATGCCGTGCCATGCCGGTGCCATGCCGTGCCATGCCGGTGCCATGCCGTGCCATGCCGGTGCCATGCCGTGCCATGCCGTGCCATGCCGTGCCATGCCGTGCCATTCCATGCCATTCCGTGCCATTCCATGCCATTCCCTGCCATTCCATGCCATTCCCTGCCATTCCATGCCATTCCATGCCATTCCATGCCATTCCATGCCATTCCATGCCATTCCATGCCATTCCATGCCATCCCATGCCATTCAATGCCATTCCATGCCATTCCATGCCATTCCGTGCAATGCCGGTGCCATGCCGTGCCATGCCGGTGCCATGCCGTGCCATGCCGGTGCCATGCCGTGCCATGCCGGTGCCATGCCGTGCCATGCCGGTGCCATGCCGTGCCATGCCGGTGCCATGCCGGTGCCATGCCGGTGCCATGCCGGTGCCATGCCGTGCCATGCCGGTGCCATGCCGTGCCATGCCGGTGCCATGCCGTGCCATGCCGGTGCCATGCCGTGCCATGCCGGTGCCATGCCGTGCCATGCCGGTGCCATGCCGTGCCATGCCGTGCCATGCCGTGCCATGCCGTGCCATGCCGGTGCCATGCCGTGCCATGCCGGTGCCATGCCGTGCCATGCCGGTGCCATGCCGTGCCATGCCGGTGCCATGCCGTGCCATGCCGGTGCCATGCCGTGCCATGCCGTGCCATGCCGGTGCCATGCCGTGCCATGCCGGTGCCATGCCGTGCCATGCCGGTGCCATGCCGTGCCATGCCGGTGCCATGCCGTGCCATGCCGGTGCCATGCCGTGCCATGCCGGTGCCATGCCGTGCCATGCCGTGCCATGCCGGTGCCATGCCGTGCCATGCCGGTGCCATGCCGTGCCATGCCGGTGCCATGCCGTGCCATGCCGGTGCCATGCCGTGCCATGCCGGTGCCATGCCGTGCCATGCCGTGCCATGCCGGTGCCATGCCGTGCCATGCCGTGCCATTCCGTGCCATTCCGTGCCATTCCGTGCCATTCCGTGCCATTCCGTGCCATTCCGTGCCATTCCGTGCCATTCCGTGCCATTCCGTGCCATTCCGTGCCATTCCATGCCATTCCGTGCCATTCCATGCCATTCCGTGCCATTCCATGCCATTCCGTGCCATTCCATGCCATTCCGTGCCATTCCATGCCATTCCGTGCCATTCCATGCCATTCCGTGCCATTCCATGCCATTCCATGCCATTCCATGCCATTCCATGCCATTCCATGCCATTCCATGCCATTCCATGCCATTCCATGCCATTCCATGCCATTCCATGCCATTCCATGCCATTCCATGCCATTCCATGCCATTCCATGCCATTCCATGCCATTCCATGCCATTCCATGCCATTCCATGCCATTCCATGCCATTCCATGCCATTCCATGCCATTCCATGCCATTCCATGCCATTCCATGCCATTCCATGCCATTCCATGCCATTCCATGCCATTCCATGCCATTCCATGCCATTCCATGCCATTCCATGCCATTCCATGCCATTCCATGCCATTCCATGCCATTCCATGCCATTCCATGCCATTCCATGCCATTCCATGCCATTCCATGCCATTCCATGCCATTCCATGCCATTCCATGCCATTCCATGCCATTCCATGCCATTCCATGCCATTCCATGCCATTCCATGCCATTCCATGCCATTCCATGCCATTCCATGCCATTCCATGCCATTCCATGCCATTCCATGCCATTCCATGCCATTCCATGCCATCCCATGCCATTCCATGCCATCCCATGCCATTCAATGCCATTCCATGCCATTCCATGCCATTCCGTGCAATGCCGGTGCCATGCCGTGCCATGCCGGTGCCATGCCGTGCCATGCCGGTGCCATGCCGTGCCATGCCGGTGCCATGCCGTGCCATGCCGGTGCCATGCCGTGCCATGCCGGTGCCATGCCGGTGCCATGCCGTGCCATGCCGGTGCCATGCCGTGCCATGCCGGTGCCATGCCGTGCCATGCCGTGCCATGCCGTGCCATGCCGTGCCATGCCGTGCCATGCCGTGCCATGCCGTGCCATGCCGGTGCCATGCCGTGCCATGCCGGTGCCATGCCGTGCCATGCCGGTGCCATGCCGTGCCATGCCGTGCCATGCCGTGCCATGCCGTGCCATGCCGTGCCATGCCGTGCCATGCCGTGCCATGCCGTGCCATGCCGTGCCATGCCGGTGCCATGCCGTGCCATGCCGGTGCCATGCCGTGCCATGCCGGTGCCATGCCGTGCCATGCCGGTGCCATGCCGTGCCATGCCGTGCCATGCCGGTGCCATGCCGTGCCATGCCGGTGCCATGCCGTGCCATGCCGGTGCCATGCCGTGCCATGCCGGTGCCATGCCGTGCCATGCCGGTGCCATGCCGTGCCATGCCGTGCCATGCCGTGCCATGCCGGTGCCATGCCGTGCCATGCCGGTGCCATGCCGGTGCCATGCCGTGCCATGCCGGTGCCATGCCGTGCCATGCCGGTGCCATGCCGTGCCATGCCGGTGCCATGCCGTGCCATGCCGGTGCCATGCCGTGCCATGCCGGTGCCATGCCGTGCCATGCCGGTGCCATGCCGTGCCATGCCGGTGCCATGCCGTGCCATGCCGTGCCATGCCGGTGCCATGCCGTGCCATGCCGTGCCATTCCGTGCCATGCCGTGCCATGCCGTGCCATTCCGTGCCATTCCGTGCCATTCCGTGCCATTCCGTGCCATTCCGTGCCATTCCGTGCCATTCCGTGCCATTCCATGCCATTCCATGCCATTCCATGCCATTCCATGCCATTCCATGCCATTCCATGCCATTCCATGCCATTCCATGCCATTCCATGCCATTCCATGCCATTCCATGCCATTCCATGCCATTCCATGCCATTCCATGCCATTCCATGCCATTCCATGCCATTCCATGCCATTCCATGCCATTCCATGCCATTCCATGCCATTCCATGCCATTCCATGCCATTCCATGCCATTCCATGCCATTCCATGCCATTCCATGCCATTCCATGCCATTCCATGCCATTCCATGCCATTCCATGCCATTCCATGCCATTCCATGCCATTCCATGCCATTCCATGCCATTCCATGCCATTCCATGCCATTCCATGCCATTCCATGCCATTCCATGCCATTCCATGCCATTCCATGCCATTCCATGCCATTCCATGCCATTCCATGCCATTCCATGCCATTCCATGCCATTCCATGCCATTCCATGCCATTCCATGCCATTCCATGCCATTCCATGCCATTCCATGCCATTCCATGCCATTCCATGCCATTCCATGCCATTCCATGCCATTCCATGCCATTCCATGCCATTCCATGCCATTCCATGCCATTCCATGCCATTCCATGCCATTCCATGCCATCCCATGCCATTCAATGCCATTCCATGCCATTCCATGCCATTCCGTGCAATGCCGGTGCCATGCCGTGCCATGCCGGTGCCATGCCGTGCCATGCCGGTGCCATGCCGTGCCATGCCGGTGCCATGCCGTGCCATGCCGGTGCCATGCCGTGCCATGCCGGTGCCATGCCGGTGCCATGCCGTGCCATGCCGGTGCCATGCCGTGCCATGCCGGTGCCATGCCGTGCCATGCCGGTGCCATGCCGTGCCATGCCGGTGCCATGCCGTGCCATGCCGTGCCATGCCGTGCCATGCCGTGCCATGCCGTGCCATGCCGTGCCATGCCGTGCCATGCCGGTGCCATGCCGTGCCATGCCGGTGCCATGCCGTGCCATGCCGGTGCCATGCCGTGCCATGCCGGTGCCATGCCGTGCCATGCCGTGCCATGCCGTGCCATGCCGTGCCATGCCGTGCCATGCCGGTGCCATGCCGTGCCATGCCGGTGCCATGCCGTGCCATGCCGGTGCCATGCCGTGCCATGCCGTGCCATGCCGTGCCATGCCGTGCCATGCCGTGCCATGCCGTGCCATGCCGTGCCATGCCGTGCCATGCCGGTGCCATGCCGTGCCATGCCGGTGCCATGCCGTGCCATGCCGGTGCCATGCCGTGCCATGCCGGTGCCATGCCGTGCCATGCCGTGCCATGCCGGTGCCATGCCGTGCCATGCCGGTGCCATGCCGTGCCATGCCGGTGCCATGCCGTGCCATGCCGGTGCCATGCCGTGCCATGCCGTGCCATGCCGGTGCCATGCCGTGCCATGCCGGTGCCATGCCGGTGCCATGCCGTGCCATGCCGGTGCCATGCCGTGCCATGCCGGTGCCATGCCGTGCCATGCCGGTGCCATGCCGTGCCATGCCGGTGCCATGCCGTGCCATGCCGGTGCCATGCCGTGCCATGCCGGTGCCATGCCGTGCCATGCCGGTGCCATGCCGTGCCATGCCGGTGCCATGCCGTGCCATGCCGGTGCCATGGCGTGCCATGCCGTGCCATGCCGGTGCCATGCCGTGCCATGCCGTGCCATTCCGTGCCATGCCGTGCCATGCCGTGCCATTCCGTGCCATTCCGTGCCATTCCGTGCCATTCCGTGCCATTCCGTGCCATTCCGTGCCATTCCGTGCCATTCCATGCCATTCCATGCCATTCCATGCCATTCCATGCCATTCCATGCCATTCCATGCCATTCAATGCCGTGCCATGCCGGTGCCATGCCGTGCCATGCCGTGCCATGCCGTGCCATGCCGGTGCCATGCCGTGCCATGCCGGTGCCATGCCGTGCCATGCCGGTGCCATGCCGTGCCATGCCGTGCCATGCCGGTGCCATGCCGTGCCATGCCGGTGCCATGCCGTGCCATGCCGGTGCCATGCCGTGCCATGCCGGTGCCATGCCGTGCCATGCCGGTGCCATGCCGTGCCATGCCGGTGCCATGCCGTGCCATGCCGGTGCCATGCCGTGCCATGCCGGTGCCATGCCGTGCCATGCCGGTGCCATGCCGTGCCATGCCGGTGCCATGCCGGTGCCATGCCGTGCCATGCCGGTGCCATGCCGTGCCATGCCGGTGCCATGCCGTGCCATGCCGGTGCCATGCCGTGCCATGCCGTGCCATGCCGTGCCATGCCGTGCCATGCCGGTGCCATGCCGTGCCATGCCGGTGCCATGCCGTGCCATGCCGGTGCCATGCCGTGCCATGCCGGTGCCATGCCGTGCCATGCCGGTGCCATGCCGTGCCATGCCGGTGCCATGCCGTGCCATGCCGGTGCCATGCCGTGCCATGCCGGTGCCATGCCGTGCCATGCCGTGCCATGCCGTGCCATGCCGTGCCATTCCATGCCATTCCGTGCCATTCCATGCCATTCCATGCCATTCCATGCCATTCCATGCCATTCCATGCCATTCCATGCCATTCCATGCCATTCCATGCCATTCCATGCCATTCCATGCCATTCCATGCCATTCCATGCCATTCCATGCCATTCCATGCCATTCCATGCCATTCCATGCCATTCCATGCCATTCCATGCCATTCCATGCCATTCCATGCCATTCCATGCCATTCCATGCCATTCCATGCCATTCCATGCCATTCCATGCCATTCCATGCCATTCCATGCCATTCCATGCCATTCCATGCCATTCCATGCCATTCCATGCCATTCCATGCCATTCCATGCCATTCAATGCCATTCCATGCCATTCCATGCCATTCAATGCCGTGCCATGCCGGTGCCATGCCGTGCCATGCCGGTGCCATGCCGTGCCATGCCGGTGCCATGCCGTGCCATGCCGGTGCCATGCCGTGCCATGCCGGTGCCATGCCGTGCCATGCCGGTGCCATGCCGTGCCATGCCGGTGCCATGCCGTGCCATGCCGGTGCCATGCCGTGCCATGCCGTGCCATGCCGTGCCATGCCGTGCCATTCCATGCCATTCCGTGCCATTCCATGCCATTCCCTGCCATTCCATGCCAATCCCTGCCATTCCATGCCATTCCATGCCATTCCATGCCATTCCATGCCATTCCATGCCATTCCATGCCATCCCATGCCATTCAATGCCATTCCATGCCATTCCATGCCATTCCGTGCAATGCCGGTGCCATGCCGTGCCATGCCGGTGCCATGCCGTGCCATGCCGGTGCCATGCCGTGCCATGCCGGTGCCATGCCGGTGCCATGCCGGTGCCATGCCGGTGCCATGCCGTGCCATGCCGGTGCCATGCCGTGCCATGCCGGTGCCATGCCGTGCCATGCCGGTGCCATGCCGTGCCATGCCGGTGCCATGCCGTGCCATGCCGGTGCCATGCCGTGCCATGCCGTGCCATGCCGTGCCATGCCGTGCCATGCCGTGCCATGCCGGTGCCATGCCGTGCCATGCCGGTGCCATGCCGTGCCATGCCGGTGCCATGCCGTGCCATGCCGGTGCCATGCCGTGCCATGCCGGTGCCATGCCGTGCCATGCCGGTGCCATGCCGTGCCATGCCGGTGCCATGCCGTGCCATGCCGTGCCATGCCGGTGCCATGCCGTGCCATGCCGGTGCCATGCCGTGCCATGCCGGTGCCATGCCGTGCCATGCCGGTGCCATGCCGTGCCATGCCGGTGCCATGCCGTGCCATGCCGGTGCCATGCCGTGCCATGCCGTGCCATGCCGGTGCCATGCCGTGCCATGCCGGTGCCATGCCGTGCCATGCCGGTGCCATGCCGTGCCATGCCGGTGCCATGCCGTGCCATGCCGGTGCCATGCCGTGCCATGCCGTGCCATGCCGGTGCCATGCCGTGCCATGCCGTGCCATTCCGTGCCATTCCGTGCCATTCCGTGCCATTCCGTGCCATTCCGTGCCATTCCGTGCCATTCCGTGCCATTCCGTGCCATTCCATGCCATTCCGTGCCATTCCATGCCATTCCGTGCCATTCCATGCCATTCCGTGCCATTCCATGCCATTCCGTGCCATTCCATGCCATTCCGTGCCATTCCATGCCATTCCATGCCATTCCATGCCATTCCATGCCATTCCATGCCATTCCATGCCATTCCATGCCATTCCATGCCATTCCATGCCATTCCATGCCATTCCATGCCATTCCATGCCATTCCATGCCATTCCATGCCATTCCATGCCATTCCATGCCATTCCATGCCATTCCATGCCATTCCATGCCATTCCATGCCATTCCATGCCATTCCGTGCCATTCCGTGCCATTCCGTGCCATTCCGTGCCATTCCATGCCATTCCGTGCCATTCCATGCCATTCCGTGCCATTCCATGCCATTCCGTGCCATTCCATGCCATTCCGTGCCATTCCATGCCATTCCATGCCATTCCATGCCATTCCATGCCATTCCATGCCATTCCATGCCATTCCATGCCATTCCATGCCATTCCTTGCCATTCCATGCCATTCCATGCCATTCCATGCCATTCCATGCCATTCCATGCCATTCCATGCCATTCCATGCCATTCCATGCCATTCCATGCCATTCCATGCCATTCCATGCCATTCCATGCCATTCCTTGCCATTCCATGCCATTCCATGCCATTCCATGCCATTCCATGCCATTCCATGCCATTCCATGCCATTCCATGCCATTCCATGCCATTCCATGCCATTCCATGCCATTCCATGCCATTCCATGCCATTCCATGCCATTCCATGCCATTCCATGCCATTCCATGCCATTCCATGCCATTCCATGCCATTCCATGCCATTCCATGCCATTCCATGCCATTCCATGCCATTCCATGCCATTCCATGCCATTCCATGCCATTCCATGCCATTCCATGCCATTCCATGACATTCCATGCCATTCCATGCCATTCCATGACATTCCATGCCATTCCATGCCATTCCATGCCATTCCATGCCATTCCATGCCATTCCATGCCATTCCATGCCATTCCATGCCATTCAATGCCATTCCATGCCATTCCATGCCATTCCATGCCATTCCATGCCATTCAATGCCGTGCCATGCCGGTGCCATGCCGTGCCATGCCGTGCCATGCCGTGCCATGCCGGTGCCATGCCGTGCCATGCCGTGCCATGACGTGCCATGCCGGTGCCATGCCGTGCCATGCCGTGCCATGCCGTGCCATGCCGTGCCATTCCATGCCATTCCGTGCCATTCCGTGCCATGCCGTGCCATTCCGTGCCATTCCGTGCCATTCCGTGCCATTCCGTGCCATTCCGTGCCATTCCGTGCCATTCCATGCCATTCCGTGCCATTCCATGCCATTCCGTGCCATTCCATGCCATTCCGTGCCATTCCATGCCATTCCGTGCCATTCCATGCCATTCCGTGCCATTCCATGCCATTCCGTGCCATTCCATGCCATTCCGTGCCATTCCATGCCATTCCATGCCATTCCATGCCATTCCATGCCATTCCATGCCATTCCATGCCATTCCATGCCATTCCATGCCATTCCATGCCATTCCATGCCATTCCATGCCATTCCATGCCATTCCATGCCATTCCATGCCATTCCATGCCATTCCATGCCATTCCATGCCATTCCAAGCCATTCCATGCCATTCCATGCCATTCCATGCCATTCCATGCCATTCCATGCCATTCCATGCCATTCCATGCCATTCCATGCCATTCCATGCCATTCCATGCCATTCCATGCCATTCCATGCCATTCCATGCCATTCCATGCCATTCCATGACATTCCATGCCATTCCATGCCATTCCATGCCATTCCATGCCATTCCATGCCATTCCATGCCATTCCATGCCATTCCATGCCATTCAATGCCATTCCATGCCATTCCATGCCATTCCATGCCATTCCATGCCATTCAATGCCGTGCCATGCCGGTGCCATGCCGTGCCATGCCGTGCCATGCCGTGCCATGCCGGTGCCATGCCGTGCCATGCCGTGCCATGACGTGCCATGCCGGTGCCATGCCGTGCCATGCCGTGCCATGCCGTGCCATGCCGTGCCATTCCATGCCATTCCGTGCCATTCCATGCCATTCCCTGCCATTCCATGCCATTCCATGCCATTCCATGCCATTCCATGCCATTCCATGCCATTCCATGCCATTCCATGCCATTCCATGCCATTCCATGCCATCCCATGCCATTCAATGCCAATCCGTGCAATGCCGGTGCCATGCCGTGCCATGCCGGTGCCATGCCGGTGCCATGCCGTGCCATGCCGGTGCCATGCCGTGCCATGCCGGTGCCATGCCGTGCCATGCCGGTGCCATGCCGTGCCATGCCGGTGCCATGCCGTGCCATGCCGTGCCATGCCGTGCCATGCCGTGCCATGCCGGTGCCATGCCGTGCCATGCCGGTGCCATGCCGTGCCATGCCGGTGCCATGCCGTGCCATGCCGGTGCCATGCCGGTGCCATGCCGTGCCATGCCGGTGCCATGCCGTGCCATGCCGGTGCCATGCCGTGCCATGCCGTGCCATGCCGTGCCATGCCGTGCCATGCCGTGCCATGCCGTGCCATGCCGGTGCCATGCCGTGCCATGCCGGTGCCATGCCGTGCCATGCCGGTGCCATGCCGTGCCATGCCGTGCCATGCCGTGCCATGCCGTGCCATGCCGTGCCATGCCGTGCCATGCCGTGCCATGCCGTGCCATGCCGTGCCATGCCGTGCCATGCCGGTGCCATGCCGTGCCATGCCGGTGCCATGCCGTGCCATGCCGGTGCCATGCCGTGCCATGCCGGTGCCATGCCGTGCCATGCCGGTGCCATGCCGTGCCATGCCGTGCCATGCCGGTGCCATGCCGTGCCATGCCGGTGCCATGCCGTGCCATGCCGGTGCCATGCCGTGCCATGCCGGTGCCATGCCGTGCCATGCCGGTGCCATGCCGTGCCATGCCGGTGCCATGCCGTGCCATGCCGTGCCATGCCGTGCCATGCCGGTGCCATGCCGTGCCATGCCGGTGCCATGCCGGTGCCATGCCGTGCCATGCCGGTGCCATGCCGTGCCATGCCGGTGCCATGCCGTGCCATGCCGGTGCCATGCCGTGCCATGCCGGTGCCATGCCGTGCCATGCCGGTGCCATGCCGTGCCATGCCGGTGCCATGCCGTGCCATGCCGGTGCCATGCCGTGCCATGCCGGTGCCATGCCGTGCCATGCCGTGCCATGCCGGTGCCATGCCGTGCCATGCCGTGCCATTCCGTGCCATGCCGTGCCATGCCGTGCCATTCCGTGCCATTCCGTGCCATTCCGTGCCATTCCGTGCCATTCCGTGCCATTCCGTGCCATTCCGTGCCATTCCATGCCATTCCATGCCATTCCATGCCATTCCATGCCATTCCATGCCATTCCATGCCATTCCATGCCATTCCATGCCATTCCATGCCATTCCATGCCATTCCATGCCATTCCATGCCATTCCATGCCATTCCATGCCATTCCATGCCATTCCATGCCATTCCATGCCATTCCATGCCATTCCATGCCATTCCATGCCATTCCATGCCATTCCATGCCATTCCATGCCATTCCATGCCATTCCATGCCATTCCATGCCATTCCATGCCATTCCTTGCCATTCCATGCCATTCCTTGCCATTCCATGCCATTCCATGCCATTCCATGCCATTCCATGCCATTCCATGCCATTCCATGCCATTCCATGCCATTCCATGCCATTCCATGCCATTCCATGCCATTCCATGCCATTCCATGCCATTCCATGCCATTCCATGCCATTCCATGCCATTCCATGCCATTCCATGCCATTCCATGCCATTCCATGCCATTCCATGCCATTCCATGCCATTCCATGCCATTCCATGCCATTCCATGCCATTCCATGACATTCCATGCCATTCCATGCCATTCCATGCCATTCCATGCCATTCCATGCCATTCCATGCCATTCCATGCCATTCCATGCCATTCCATGCCATTCCATGCCATTCCATGCCATTCCATGCCATTCCATGCCATTCCATGCCATTCCATGCCATTCCATGCCATTCCATGCCATTCCATGCCATTCCATGCCATTCCATGCCATTCCATGCCATTCCATGCCATTCCATGCCATTCCATGCCATTCCATGCCATTCCATGCCATTCCATGCCATTCCATGCCATTCCATGCCATTCCATGCCATTCCATGCCATTCCATGCCATTCCATGCCATTCCATGCCATTCCATGCCATTCCATGCCATTCCATGCCATTCCATGCCATTCCATGCCATTCCATGCCATTCCATGCCATTCCATGCCATTCCATGCCATTCCATGCCATTCCATGCCATTCCATGCCATTCGATGCCATCCCATGCCATTCAATGCCATTCCATGCCATTCCATGCCATTCCGTGCAATGCCGGTGCCATGCCGTGCCATGCCGGTGCCATGCCGTGCCATGCCGGTGCCATGCCGTGCCATGCCGGTGCCATGCCGGTGCCATGCCGTGCCATGCCGGTGCCATGCCGTGCCATGCCGGTGCCATGCCGTGCCATGCCGTGCCATGCCGGTGCCATGCCGGTGCCATGCCGGTGCCATGCCGGTGCCATGCCGTGCCATGCCGGTGCCATGCCGTGCCATGCCGGTGCCATGCCGTGCCATGCCGGTGCCATGCCGTGCCATGCCGGTGCCATGCCGTGCCATGCCGGTGCCATGCCGTGCCATGCCGGTGCCATGCCGTGCCATGCCGTGCCATGCCGGTGCCATGCCGTGCCATGCCGTGCCATTCCGTGCCATGCCGTGCCATTCCGTGCCATTCCGTGCCATTCCGTGCCATTCCGTGCCATTCCGTGCCATTCCGTGCCATTCCGTGCCATTCCGTGCCATTCCGTGCCATTCCGTGCCATTCCATGCCATTCCGTGCCATTCCATGCCATTCCGTGCCATTCCATGCCATTCCGTGCCATTCCATGCCATTCCGTGCCATTCCATGCCATTCCATGCCATTCCATGCCATTCCATGCCATTCCATGCCATTCCATGCCATTCCATGCCATTCCATGCCATTCCATGCCATTCCATGCCATTCCATGCCATTCCATGCCATTCCATGCCATTCCATGCCATTCCATGCCATTCCATGCCATTCCATGCCATTCCATGCCATTCCATGCCATTCCATGCCATTCCATGCCATTCCATGCCATTCCATGCCATTCCTTGCCATTCCATGCCATTCCATGCCATTCCATGCCATTCCATGCCATTCCATGCCATTCCATGCCATTCCATGCCATTCCATGCCATTCCATGCCATTCCATGCCATTCCATGCCATTCCATGCCATTCCTTGCCATTCCATGCCATTCCATGCCATTCCATGCCATTCCATGCCATTCCATGCCATTCCATGCCATTCCATGCCATTCCATGCCATTCCATGCCATTCCATGCCATTCCATGCCATTCCATGCCATTCCATGCCATTCCATGCCATTCCATGCCATTCCATGCCATTCCATGCCATTCCATGCCATTCCATGCCATTCCATGCCATTCCATGCCATTCCATGCCATTCCATGCCATTCCATGCCATTCCATGCCATTCCATGCCATTCCATGACATTCCATGCCATTCCATGCCATTCCATGCCATTCCATGCCATTCCATGCCATTCCATGCCATTCCATGCCATTCAATGCCATTCCATGCCATTCCATGCCATTCCATGCCATTCCATGCCATTCAATGCCGTGCCATGCCGGTGCCATGCCGTGCCATGCCGTGCCATGCCGTGCCATGCCGGTGCCATGCCGTGCCATGCCGGTGCCATGCCGTGCCATGCCGTGCCATGCCGTGCCATGCCGGTGCCATGCCGTGCCATGCCGTGCCATTCCGTGCCATTCCGTGCCATTCCGTGCCATTCCGTGCCATTCCGTGCCATTCCGTGCCATTCCGTGCCATTCCGTGCCATTCCATGCCATTCCGTGCCATTCCATGCCATTCCGTGCCATTCCATGCCATTCCGTGCCATTCCATGCCATTCCGTGCCATTCCCTGCCATTCCATGCCATTCCATGCCATTCCATGCCATTCCATGCCATTCCATGCCATTCCATGCCATTCCATGCCATCCCATGCCATTCAATGCCATTCCATGCCATTCCATGCCATTCCGTGCAATGCCGGTGCCATGCCGTGCCATGCCGGTGCCATGCCGTGCCATGCCGGTGCCATGCCGTGCCATGCCGGTGCCATGCCGTGCCATGCCGGTGCCATGCCGTGCCATGCCGGTGCCATGCCGGTGCCATGCCGGTGCCATGCCGGTGCCATGCCGTGCCATGCCGGTGCCATGCCGTGCCATGCCGGTGCCATGCCGTGCCATGCCGGTGCCATGCCGTGCCATGCCGGTGCCATGCCGTGCCATGCCGGTGCCATGCCGTGCCATGCCGTGCCATGCCGTGCCATGCCGTGCCATGCCGTGCCATGCCGGTGCCATGCCGTGCCATGCCGGTGCCATGCCGTGCCATGCCGGTGCCATGCCGTGCCATGCCGGTGCCATGCCGTGCCATGCCGGTGCCATGCCGTGCCATGCCGTGCCATGCCGGTGCCATGCCGTGCCATGCCGGTGCCATGCCGTGCCATGCCGGTGCCATGCCGTGCCATGCCGGTGCCATGCCGTGCCATGCCGGTGCCATGCCGTGCCATGCCGGTGCCATGCCGTGCCATGCCGTGCCATGCCGGTGCCATGCCGTGCCATGCCGGTGCCATGCCGTGCCATGCCGGTGCCATGCCGTGCCATGCCGGTGCCATGCCGTGCCATGCCGGTGCCATGCCGTGCCATGCCGTGCCATGCCGGTGCCATGCCGTGCCATGCCGTGCCATTCCGTGCCATTCCGTGCCATTCCGTGCCATTCCGTGCCATTCCGTGCCATTCCGTGCCATTCCGTGCCATTCCGTGCCATTCCGTGCCATTCCGTGCCATTCCATGCCATTCCGTGCCATTCCATGCCATTCCGTGCCATTCCATGCCATTCCGTGCCATTCCATGCCATTCCGTGCCATTCCATGCCATTCCGTGCCATTCCATGCCATTCCGTGCCATTCCATGCCATTCCATGCCATTCCATGCCATTCCATGCCATTCCATGCCATTCCATGCCATTCCATGCCATTCCATGCCATTCCATGCCATTCCATGCCATTCCATGCCATTCCATGCCATTCCATGCCATTCCATGCCATTCCATGCCATTCCATGCCATTCCATGCCATTCCATGCCATTCCATGCCATTCCATGCCATTCCATGCCATTCCATGCCATTCCATGCCATTCCATGCCATTCCATGCCATTCCATGCCATTCCATGCCATTCCATGCCATTCCATGCCATTCCATGCCATTCCATGCCATTCCATGCCATTCCATGCCATTCCATGCCATTCCATGCCATTCCATGCCATTCCATGCCATTCCATGCCATTCCATGCCATTCCATGCCATTCCATGCCATTCCATGCCATTCCATGCCATTCCATGCCATTCCATGCCATTCCATGCCATTCCATGCCATTCCATGCCATTCCATGCCATTCCATGCCATTCCATGCCATTCCATGCCATTCCATGCCATTCCATGCCATTCCATGCCATTCCATGCCATCCCATGCCATTCCATGCCATCCCATGCCATTCAATGCCATTCCATGCCATTCCATGCCATTCCGTGCAATGCCGGTGCCATGCCGTGCCATGCCGGTGCCATGCCGTGCCATGCCGGTGCCATGCCGTGCCATGCCGGTGCCATGCCGTGCCATGCCGGTGCCATGCCGTGCCATGCCGGTGCCATGCCGGTGCCATGCCGTGCCATGCCGGTGCCATGCCGTGCCATGCCGGTGCCATGCCGTGCCATGCCGTGCCATGCCGTGCCATGCCGTGCCATGCCGTGCCATGCCGTGCCATGCCGTGCCATGCCGGTGCCATGCCGTGCCATGCCGGTGCCATGCCGTGCCATGCCGGTGCCATGCCGTGCCATGCCGTGCCATGCCGTGCCATGCCGTGCCATGCCGTGCCATGTCGTGCCATGCCGTGCCATGCCGTGCCATGCCGTGCCATGCCGGTGCCATGCCGTGCCATGCCGGTGCCATGCCGTGCCATGCCGGTGCCATGCCGTGCCATGCCGGTGCCATGCCGTGCCATGCCGTGCCATGCCGGTGCCATGCCGTGCCATGCCGGTGCCATGCCGTGCCATGCCGGTGCCATGCCGTGCCATGCCGGTGCCATGCCGTGCCATGCCGGTGCCATGCCGTGCCATGCCGTGCCATGCCGTGCCATGCCGGTGCCATGCCGTGCCATGCCGGTGCCATGCCGGTGCCATGCCGTGCCATGCCGGTGCCATGCCGTGCCATGCCGGTGCCATGCCGTGCCATGCCGGTGCCATGCCGTGCCATGCCGGTGCCATGCCGTGCCATGCCGGTGCCATGCCGTGCCATGCCGGTGCCATGCCGTGCCATGCCGGTGCCATGCCGTGCCATGCCGGTGCCATGCCGTGCCATGCCGGTGCCATGCCGTGCCATGCCGTGCCATGCCGGTGCCATGCCGTGCCATGCCGTGCCATTCCGTGCCATGCCGTGCCATGCCGTGCCATTCCGTGCCATTCCGTGCCATTCCGTGCCATTCCGTGCCATTCCGTGCCATTCCGTGCCATTCCGTGCCATTCCATGCCATTCCGTGCCATTCCATGCCATTCCATGCCATTCCATGCCATTCCATGCCATTCCATGCCATTCCATGCCATTCCATGCCATTCCATGCCATTCCATGCCATTCCATGCCATTCCATGCCATTCCATGCCATTCCATGCCATTCCATGCCATTCCATGCCATTCCATGCCATTCCATGCCATTCCATGCCATTCCATGCCATTCCATGCCATTCCATGCCATTCCATGCCATTCCATGCCATTCCATGCCATTCCATGCCATTCCATGCCATTCCATGCCATTCCATGCCATTCCATGCCATTCCATGCCATTCCATGCCATTCCATGCCATTCCATGCCATTCCATGCCATTCCATGCCATTCCATGCCATTCCATGCCATTCCATGCCATTCCATGCCATTCCATGCCATTCCATGCCATTCCATGCCATTCCATGCCATTCCATGCCATTCCATGCCATTCCATGCCATTCCATGCCATTCCATGCCATTCCATGCCATTCCATGCCATTCCATGCCATTCCATGCCATTCCATGCCATTCCATGCCATTCCATGCCATTCCATGCCATTCCATGCCATTCCATGCCATTCCATGCCATCCCATGCCATTCAATGCCATTCCATGCCATTCCATGCCATTCCGTGCAATGCCGGTGCCATGCCGTGCCATGCCGGTGCCATGCCGTGCCATGCCGGTGCCATGCCGTGCCATGCCGGTGCCATGCCGTGCCATGCCGGTGCCATGCCGTGCCATGCCGGTGCCATGCCGGTGCCATGCCGTGCCATGCCGGTGCCATGCCGTGCCATGCCGGTGCCATGCCGTGCCATGCCGTGCCATGCCGTGCCATGCCGTGCCATGCCGTGCCATGCCGTGCCATGCCGTGCCATGCCGTGCCATGCCGGTGCCATGCCGTGCCATGCCGGTGCCATGCCGTGCCATGCCGGTGCCATGCCGTGCCATGCCGTGCCATGCCGTGCCATGCCGTGCCATGCCGTGCCATGCCGTGCCATGCCGTGCCATGCCGGTGCCATGCCGTGCCATGCCGGTGCCATGCCGTGCCATGCCGGTGCCATGCCGTGCCATGCCGGTGCCATGCCGTGCCATGCCGTGCCATGCCGGTGCCATGCCGTGCCATGCCGGTGCCATGCCGTGCCATGCCGGTGCCATGCCGTGCCATGCCGGTGCCATGCCGTGCCATGCCGTGCCATGCCGGTGCCATGCCGTGCCATGCCGGTGCCATGCCGGTGCCATGCCGTGCCATGCCGGTGCCATGCCGTGCCATGCCGGTGCCATGCCGTGCCATGCCGGTGCCATGCCGTGCCATGCCGGTGCCATGCCGTGCCATGCCGGTGCCATGCCGTGCCATGCCGGTGCCATGCCGTGCCATGCCGGTGCCATGCCGTGCCATGCCGGTGCCATGCCGTGCCATGCCGGTGCCATGGCGTGCCATGCCGTGCCATGCCGGTGCCATGCCGTGCCATGCCGTGCCATTCCGTGCCATGCCGTGCCATGCCGTGCCATTCCGTGCCATTCCGTGCCATTCCGTGCCATTCCGTGCCATTCCGTGCCATTCCGTGCCATTCCATGCCATTCCATGCCATTCCATGCCATTCCATGCCATTCCATGCCATTCCATGCCATTCCATGCCATTCCATGCCATTCCATGCCATTCAATGCCGTGCCATGCCGGTGCCATGCCGTGCCATGCCGTGCCATGCCGTGCCATGCCGGTGCCATGCCGTGCCATGCCGGTGCCATGCCGTGCCATGCCGGTGCCATGCCGTGCCATGCCGTGCCATGCCGGTGCCATGCCGTGCCATGCCGGTGCCATGCCGTGCCATGCCGGTGCCATGCCGTGCCATGCCGGTGCCATGCCGTGCCATGCCGGTGCCATGCCGTGCCATGCCGGTGCCATGCCGTGCCATGCCGGTGCCATGCCGTGCCATGCCGGTGCCATGCCGTGCCATGCCGGTGCCATGCCGTGCCATGCCGGTGCCATGCCGTGCCATGCCGGTGCCATGCCGGTGCCATGCCGTGCCATGCCGGTGCCATGCCGTGCCATGCCGGTGCCATGCCGTGCCATGCCGGTGCCATGCCGTGCCATGCCGTGCCATGCCGTGCCATGCCGTGCCATGCCGGTGCCATGCCGTGCCATGCCGGTGCCATGCCGTGCCATGCCGGTGCCATGCCGTGCCATGCCGGTGCCATGCCGTGCCATGCCGGTGCCATGCCGTGCCATGCCGGTGCCATGCCGTGCCATGCCGGTGCCATGCCGTGCCATGCCGGTGCCATGCCGTGCCATGCCGTGCCATGCCGTGCCATGCCGTGCCATTCCATGCCATTCCGTGCCATTCCATGCCATTCCATGCCATTCCATGCCATTCCATGCCATTCCATGCCATTCCATGCCATTCCATGCCATTCCATGCCATTCCATGCCATTCCATGCCATTCCATGCCATTCCATGCCATTCCATGCCATTCCATGCCATTCCATGCCATTCCATGCCATTCCATGCCATTCCATGCCATTCCATGCCATTCCATGCCATTCCATGCCATTCCATGCCATTCCATGCCATTCCATGCCATTCCATGCCATTCCATGCCATTCCATGCCATTCCATGCCATTCCATGCCATTCCATGCCATTCCATGCCATTCCATGCCATTCCATGCCATTCAATGCCATTCCATGCCATTCCATGCCATTCAATGCCGTGCCATGCCGGTGCCATGCCGTGCCATGCCGGTGCCATGCCGTGCCATGCCGGTGCCATGCCGTGCCATGCCGGTGCCATGCCGTGCCATGCCGGTGCCATGCCGTGCCATGCCGGTGCCATGCCGTGCCATGCCGGTGCCATGCCGTGCCATGCCGGTGCCATGCCGTGCCATGCCGTGCCATGCCGTGCCATGCCGTGCCATTCCATGCCATTCCGTGCCATTCCATGCCATTCCCTGCCATTCCATGCCAATCCCTGCCATTCCATGCCATTCCATGCCATTCCATGCCATTCCATGCCATTCCATGCCATTCCATGCCATCCCATGCCATTCAATGCCATTCCATGCCATTCCATGCCATTCCGTGCAATGCCGGTGCCATGCCGTGCCATGCCGGTGCCATGCCGTGCCATGCCGGTGCCATGCCGTGCCATGCCGGTGCCATGCCGTGCCATGCCGGTGCCATGCCGGTGCCATGCCGGTGCCATGCCGGTGCCATGCCGTGCCATGCCGGTGCCATGCCGTGCCATGCCGGTGCCATGCCGTGCCATGCCGGTGCCATGCCGTGCCATGCCGGTGCCATGCCGTGCCATGCCGGTGCCATGCCGTGCCATGCCGTGCCATGCCGTGCCATGCCGTGCCATGCCGTGCCATGCCGGTGCCATGCCGTGCCATGCCGGTGCCATGCCGTGCCATGCCGGTGCCATGCCGTGCCATGCCGGTGCCATGCCGTGCCATGCCGGTGCCATGCCGTGCCATGCCGGTGCCATGCCGTGCCATGCCGGTGCCATGCCGTGCCATGCCGTGCCATGCCGGTGCCATGCCGTGCCATGCCGGTGCCATGCCGTGCCATGCCGGTGCCATGCCGTGCCATGCCGGTGCCATGCCGTGCCATGCCGGTGCCATGCCGTGCCATGCCGGTGCCATGCCGTGCCATGCCGTGCCATGCCGGTGCCATGCCGTGCCATGCCGGTGCCATGCCGTGCCATGCCGGTGCCATGCCGTGCCATGCCGGTGCCATGCCGTGCCATGCCGGTGCCATGCCGTGCCATGCCGTGCCATGCCGGTGCCATGCCGTGCCATGCCGTGCCATTCCGTGCCATTCCGTGCCATTCCGTGCCATTCCGTGCCATTCCGTGCCATTCCGTGCCATTCCGTGCCATTCCGTGCCATTCCATGCCATTCCGTGCCATTCCATGCCATTCCGTGCCATTCCATGCCATTCCGTGCCATTCCATGCCATTCCGTGCCATTCCATGCCATTCCGTGCCATTCCATGCCATTCCATGCCATTCCATGCCATTCCATGCCATTCCATGCCATTCCATGCCATTCCATGCCATTCCATGCCATTCCATGCCATTCCATGCCATTCCATGCCATTCCATGCCATTCCATGCCATTCCATGCCATTCCATGCCATTCCATGCCATTCCATGCCATTCCATGCCATTCCATGCCATTCCATGCCATTCCGTGCCATTCCGTGCCATTCCGTGCCATTCCGTGCCATTCCATGCCATTCCGTGCCATTCCATGCCATTCCGTGCCATTCCATGCCATTCCGTGCCATTCCATGCCATTCCGTGCCATTCCATGCCATTCCATGCCATTCCATGCCATTCCATGCCATTCCATGCCATTCCATGCCATTCCATGCCATTCCATGCCATTCCTTGCCATTCCATGCCATTCCATGCCATTCCATGCCATTCCATGCCATTCCATGCCATTCCATGCCATTCCATGCCATTCCATGCCATTCCATGCCATTCCATGCCATTCCATGCCATTCCATGCCATTCCTTGCCATTCCATGCCATTCCATGCCATTCCATGCCATTCCATGCCATTCCATGCCATTCCATGCCATTCCATGCCATTCCATGCCATTCCATGCCATTCCATGCCATTCCATGCCATTCCATGCCATTCCATGCCATTCCATGCCATTCCATGCCATTCCATGCCATTCCATGCCATTCCATGCCATTCCATGCCATTCCATGCCATTCCATGCCATTCCATGCCATTCCATGCCATTCCATGCCATTCCATGCCATTCCATGCCATTCCATGACATTCCATGCCATTCCATGCCATTCCATGACATTCCATGCCATTCCATGCCATTCCATGCCATTCCATGCCATTCCATGCCATTCCATGCCATTCCATGCCATTCAATGCCATTCCATGCCATTCCATGCCATTCCATGCCATTCCATGCCATTCAATGCCGTGCCATGCCGGTGCCATGCCGTGCCATGCCGTGCCATGCCGTGCCATGCCGGTGCCATGCCGTGCCATGCCGTGCCATGACGTGCCATGCCGGTGCCATGCCGTGCCATGCCGTGCCATGCCGTGCCATGCCGTGCCATTCCATGCCATTCCGTGCCATTCCGTGCCATGCCGTGCCATTCCGTGCCATTCCGTGCCATTCCGTGCCATTCCGTGCCATTCCGTGCCATTCCGTGCCATTCCATGCCATTCCGTGCCATTCCATGCCATTCCGTGCCATTCCATGCCATTCCGTGCCATTCCATGCCATTCCGTGCCATTCCATGCCATTCCGTGCCATTCCATGCCATTCCGTGCCATTCCATGCCATTCCGTGCCATTCCATGCCATTCCATGCCATTCCATGCCATTCCATGCCATTCCATGCCATTCCATGCCATTCCATGCCATTCCATGCCATTCCATGCCATTCCATGCCATTCCATGCCATTCCATGCCATTCCATGCCATTCCATGCCATTCCATGCCATTCCATGCCATTCCATGCCATTCCAAGCCATTCCATGCCATTCCATGCCATTCCATGCCATTCCATGCCATTCCATGCCATTCCATGCCATTCCATGCCATTCCATGCCATTCCATGCCATTCCATGCCATTCCATGCCATTCCATGCCATTCCATGCCATTCCATGCCATTCCATGACATTCCATGCCATTCCATGCCATTCCATGCCATTCCATGCCATTCCATGCCATTCCATGCCATTCCATGCCATTCCATGCCATTCAATGCCATTCCATGCCATTCCATGCCATTCCATGCCATTCCATGCCATTCAATGCCGTGCCATGCCGGTGCCATGCCGTGCCATGCCGTGCCATGCCGTGCCATGCCGGTGCCATGCCGTGCCATGCCGTGCCATGACGTGCCATGCCGGTGCCATGCCGTGCCATGCCGTGCCATGCCGTGCCATGCCGTGCCATTCCATGCCATTCCGTGCCATTCCATGCCATTCCCTGCCATTCCATGCCATTCCATGCCATTCCATGCCATTCCATGCCATTCCATGCCATTCCATGCCATTCCATGCCATTCCATGCCATTCCATGCCATCCCATGCCATTCAATGCCAATCCGTGCAATGCCGGTGCCATGCCGTGCCATGCCGGTGCCATGCCGGTGCCATGCCGTGCCATGCCGGTGCCATGCCGTGCCATGCCGGTGCCATGCCGTGCCATGCCGGTGCCATGCCGTGCCATGCCGGTGCCATGCCGTGCCATGCCGTGCCATGCCGTGCCATGCCGTGCCATGCCGGTGCCATGCCGTGCCATGCCGGTGCCATGCCGTGCCATGCCGGTGCCATGCCGTGCCATGCCGGTGCCATGCCGGTGCCATGCCGTGCCATGCCGGTGCCATGCCGTGCCATGCCGGTGCCATGCCGTGCCATGCCGTGCCATGCCGTGCCATGCCGTGCCATGCCGTGCCATGCCGTGCCATGCCGGTGCCATGCCGTGCCATGCCGGTGCCATGCCGTGCCATGCCGGTGCCATGCCGTGCCATGCCGTGCCATGCCGTGCCATGCCGTGCCATGCCGTGCCATGCCGTGCCATGCCGTGCCATGCCGTGCCATGCCGTGCCATGCCGTGCCATGCCGGTGCCATGCCGTGCCATGCCGGTGCCATGCCGTGCCATGCCGGTGCCATGCCGTGCCATGCCGGTGCCATGCCGTGCCATGCCGGTGCCATGCCGTGCCATGCCGTGCCATGCCGGTGCCATGCCGTGCCATGCCGGTGCCATGCCGTGCCATGCCGGTGCCATGCCGTGCCATGCCGGTGCCATGCCGTGCCATGCCGGTGCCATGCCGTGCCATGCCGTGCCATGCCGTGCCATGCCGGTGCCATGCCGTGCCATGCCGGTGCCATGCCGGTGCCATGCCGTGCCATGCCGGTGCCATGCCGTGCCATGCCGGTGCCATGCCGTGCCATGCCGGTGCCATGCCGTGCCATGCCGGTGCCATGCCGTGCCATGCCGGTGCCATGCCGTGCCATGCCGGTGCCATGCCGTGCCATGCCGGTGCCATGCCGTGCCATGCCGGTGCCATGCCGTGCCATGCCGTGCCATGCCGGTGCCATGCCGTGCCATGCCGTGCCATTCCGTGCCATGCCGTGCCATGCCGTGCCATTCCGTGCCATTCCGTGCCATTCCGTGCCATTCCGTGCCATTCCGTGCCATTCCGTGCCATTCCGTGCCATTCCATGCCATTCCATGCCATTCCATGCCATTCCATGCCATTCCATGCCATTCCATGCCATTCCATGCCATTCCATGCCATTCCATGCCATTCCATGCCATTCCATGCCATTCCATGCCATTCCATGCCATTCCATGCCATTCCATGCCATTCCATGCCATTCCATGCCATTCCATGCCATTCCATGCCATTCCATGCCATTCCATGCCATTCCATGCCATTCCATGCCATTCCATGCCATTCCATGCCATTCCATGCCATTCCATGCCATTCCATGCCATTCCTTGCCATTCCATGCCATTCCTTGCCATTCCATGCCATTCCATGCCATTCCATGCCATTCCATGCCATTCCATGCCATTCCATGCCATTCCATGCCATTCCATGCCATTCCATGCCATTCCATGCCATTCCATGCCATTCCATGCCATTCCATGCCATTCCATGCCATTCCATGCCATTCCATGCCATTCCATGCCATTCCATGCCATTCCATGCCATTCCATGCCATTCCATGCCATTCCATGCCATTCCATGCCATTCCATGCCATTCCATGCCATTCCATGACATTCCATGCCATTCCATGCCATTCCATGCCATTCCATGCCATTCCATGCCATTCCATGCCATTCCATGCCATTCCATGCCATTCCATGCCATTCCATGCCATTCCATGCCATTCCATGCCATTCCATGCCATTCCATGCCATTCCATGCCATTCCATGCCATTCCATGCCATTCCATGCCATTCCATGCCATTCCATGCCATTCCATGCCATTCCATGCCATTCCATGCCATTCCATGCCATTCCATGCCATTCCATGCCATTCCATGCCATTCCATGCCATTCCATGCCATTCCATGCCATTCCATGCCATTCCATGCCATTCCATGCCATTCCATGCCATTCCATGCCATTCCATGCCATTCCATGCCATTCCATGCCATTCGATGCCATCCCATGCCATTCAATGCCATTCCATGCCATTCCATGCCATTCCGTGCAATGCCGGTGCCATGCCGTGCCATGCCGGTGCCATGCCGTGCCATGCCGGTGCCATGCCGTGCCATGCCGGTGCCATGCCGGTGCCATGCCGTGCCATGCCGGTGCCATGCCGTGCCATGCCGGTGCCATGCCGTGCCATGCCGTGCCATGCCGGTGCCATGCCGGTGCCATGCCGGTGCCATGCCGGTGCCATGCCGTGCCATGCCGGTGCCATGCCGTGCCATGCCGGTGCCATGCCGTGCCATGCCGGTGCCATGCCGTGCCATGCCGGTGCCATGCCGTGCCATGCCGGTGCCATGCCGTGCCATGCCGGTGCCATGCCGTGCCATGCCGTGCCATGCCGGTGCCATGCCGTGCCATGCCGTGCCATTCCGTGCCATGCCGTGCCATTCCGTGCCATTCCGTGCCATTCCGTGCCATTCCGTGCCATTCCGTGCCATTCCGTGCCATTCCGTGCCATTCCGTGCCATTCCGTGCCATTCCGTGCCATTCCATGCCATTCCGTGCCATTCCATGCCATTCCGTGCCATTCCATGCCATTCCGTGCCATTCCATGCCATTCCGTGCCATTCCATGCCATTCCATGCCATTCCATGCCATTCCATGCCATTCCATGCCATTCCATGCCATTCCATGCCATTCCATGCCATTCCATGCCATTCCATGCCATTCCATGCCATTCCATGCCATTCCATGCCATTCCATGCCATTCCATGCCATTCCATGCCATTCCATGCCATTCCATGCCATTCCATGCCATTCCATGCCATTCCATGCCATTCCATGCCATTCCTTGCCATTCCATGCCATTCCATGCCATTCCATGCCATTCCATGCCATTCCATGCCATTCCATGCCATTCCATGCCATTCCATGCCATTCCATGCCATTCCATGCCATTCCATGCCATTCCATGCCATTCCTTGCCATTCCATGCCATTCCATGCCATTCCATGCCATTCCATGCCATTCCATGCCATTCCATGCCATTCCATGCCATTCCATGCCATTCCATGCCATTCCATGCCATTCCATGCCATTCCATGCCATTCCATGCCATTCCATGCCATTCCATGCCATTCCATGCCATTCCATGCCATTCCATGCCATTCCATGCCATTCCATGCCATTCCATGCCATTCCATGCCATTCCATGCCATTCCATGCCATTCCATGCCATTCCATGCCATTCCATGCCATTCCATGCCATTCCATGCCATTCCATGCCATTCCATGACATTCCATGCCATTCCATGCCATTCCATGCCATTCCATGCCATTCCATGCCATTCCATGCCATTCCATGCCATTCAATGCCATTCCATGCCATTCCATGCCATTCCATGCCATTCAATGCCGTGCCATGCCGGTGCCATGCCGTGCCATGCCGTGCCATGCCGTGCCATGCCGGTGCCATGCCGTGCCATGCCGGTGCCATGCCGTGCCATGCCGTGCCATGCCGTGCCATGCCGGTGCCATGCCGTGCCATGCCGTGCCATTCCGTGCCATTCCGTGCCATTCCGTGCCATTCCGTGCCATTCCGTGCCATTCCGTGCCATTCCGTGCCATTCCGTGCCATTCCATGCCATTCCGTGCCATTCCATGCCATTCCGTGCCATTCCATGCCATTCCGTGCCATTCCATGCCATTCCGTGCCATTCCATGCCATTCCGTGCCATTCCATGCCATTCCGTGCCATTCCATGCCATTCCATGCCATTCCATGCCATTCCATGCCATTCCATGCCATTCCATGCCATTCCATGCCATTCCATGCCATTCCATGCCATTCCATGCCATTCCATGCCATTCCATGCCATTCCATGCCATTCCATGCCATTCCATGCCATTCCATGCCATTCCATGCCATTCCATGCCATTCCATGCCATTCCATGCCATTCCATGCCATTCCATGCCATTCCATGCCATTCCATGCCATTCCATGCCATTCCATGCCATTCCATGCCATTCCATGCCATTCCATGCCATTCCATGCCATTCCATGCCATTCCATGCCATTCCATGCCATTCCATGCCATTCCATGCCATTCCATGCCATTCCATGCCATTCCATGCCATTCCATGCCATTCCATGCCATTCCATGCCATTCCATGCCATTCCATGCCATTCCATGCCATTCCATGCCATTCCATGCCATTCCATGCCATTCCATGCCATTCCATGCCATTCCATGCCATTCCATGCCATTCCATGCCATTCCATGCCATTCCATGCCATTCCATGCCATTCCATGCCATTCCATGCCATTCCATGCCATTCCATGCCATTCCATGCCATTCCATGCCATTCCATGCCATTCCGTGCCATTCCATGCCATTCCATGCCATTCCATGCCATTCCGTGCAATGCCGGTGCCATGCCGTGCCATGCCGGTGCCATGCCGTGCCATGCCGGTGCCATGCCGGTGCCATGCCGTGCCATGCCGGTGCCATGCCGTGCCATGCCGGTGCCATGCCGTGCCATGCCGGTGCCATGCCGTGCCATGCCGGTGCCATGCCGTGCCATGCCGGTGCCATGCCGTGCCATGCCGGTGCCATGCCGTGCCATGCCGGTGCCATGCCGTGCCATGCCGTGCCATGCCGTGCCATGCCGTGCCATGCCGTGCCATGCCGTGCCATGCCGTGCCATGCCGGTGCCATGCCGTGCCATGCCGGTGCCATGCCGTGCCATGCCGGTGCCATGCCGTGCCATGCCGGTGCCATGCCGTGCCATGCCGGTGCCATGCCGTGCCATGCCGTGCCATGCCGTGCCATGCCGTGCCATGCCGTGCCATGCCGTGCCATGCCGTGCCATGCCGTGCCATGCCGGTGCCATGCCGTGCCATGCCGGTGCCATGCCGTGCCATGCCGGTGCCATGCCGTGCCATGCCGGTGCCATGCCGTGCCATGCCGGTGCCATGCCGTGCCATGCCGGTGCCATGCCGTGCCATGCCGTGCCATGCCGGTGCCATGCCGTGCCATGCCGGTGCCATGCCGTGCCATGCCGGTGCCATGCCGTGCCATGCCGGTGCCATGCCGTGCCATGCCGGTGCCATGCCGTGCCATGCCGGTGCCATGCCGGTGCCATGCCGGTGCCATGCCGTGCCATGCCGGTGCCATGCCGTGCCATGCCGGTGCCATGCCGTGCCATGCCGGTGCCATGCCGTGCCATGCCGGTGCCATGCCGTGCCATGCCGGTGCCATGCCGTGCCATGCCGGTGCCATGCCGTGCCATGCCGGTGCCATGCCGTGCCATGCCGGTGCCATGCCGTGCCATGCCGGTGCCATGCCGTGCCATGCCGGTGCCATGCCGTGCCATGCCGGTGCCATGCCGTGCCATGCCGGTGCCATGCCGTGCCATGCCGTGCCATGCCGGTGCCATGCCGTGCCATGCCGTGCCATTCCGTGCCATGCCGTGCCATTCCGTGCCATTCCGTGCCATTCCGTGCCATTCCGTGCCATTCCGTGCCATTCCGTGCCATTCCGTGCCATTCCGTGCCATTCCGTGCCATTCCGTGCCATTCCGTGCCATTCCGTGCCATTCCATGCCATTCCATGCCATTCCATGCCATTCCATGCCATTCCATGCCATTCCATGCCATTCCATGCCATTCCATGCCATTCCATGCCATTCCATGCCATTCCATGCCATTCCATGCCATTCCATGCCATTCCATGCCATTCCATGCCATTCCATGCCATTCCATGCCATTCCATGCCATTCCATGCCATTCCATGCCATTCCATGCCATTCCATGCCATTCCATGCCATTCCATGCCATTCCATGCCATTCCATGCCATTCCATGCCATTCCATGCCATTCCATGCCATTCCATGCCATTCCATGCCATTCCATGCCATTCCATGCCATTCCATGCCATTCCATGCCATTCCATGCCATTCCATGCCATTCCATGCCATTCCATGCCATTCCATGCCATTCCATGCCATTCCATGCCATTCCATGCCATTCCATGCCATTCCATGCCATTCCATGCCATTCCATGCCATTCCATGCCATTCCATGCCATTCCATGCCATTCCATGCCATTCCATGCCATTCCATGCCATTCCATGCCATTCCATGCCATTCCATGCCATTCCATGCCATTCCATGCCATTCCATGCCATTCCATGCCATTCCATGCCATTCCATGCCATCCCATGCCATTCAATGCCATTCCATGCCATTCCATGCCATTCCGTGCAATGCCGGTGCCATGCCGTGCCATGCCGGTGCCATGCCGTGCCATGCCGGTGCCATGCCGTGCCATGCCGGTGCCATGCCGTGCCATGCCGGTGCCATGCCGTGCCATGCCGGTGCCATGCCGGTGCCATGCCGTGCCATGCCGGTGCCATGCCGTGCCATGCCGGTGCCATGCCGTGCCATGCCGTGCCATGCCGTGCCATGCCGTGCCATGCCGTGCCATGCCGTGCCATGCCGTGCCATGCCGTGCCATGCCGGTGCCATGCCGTGCCATGCCGGTGCCATGCCGTGCCATGCCGGTGCCATGCCGTGCCATGCCGTGCCATGCCGTGCCATGCCGTGCCATGCCGTGCCATGCCGTGCCATGCCGTGCCATGCCGGTGCCATGCCGTGCCATGCCGGTGCCATGCCGTGCCATGCCGGTGCCATGCCGTGCCATGCCGGTGCCATGCCGTGCCATGCCGTGCCATGCCGGTGCCATGCCGTGCCATGCCGGTGCCATGCCGTGCCATGCCGGTGCCATGCCGTGCCATGCCGGTGCCATGCCGTGCCATGCCGTGCCATGCCGGTGCCATGCCGTGCCATGCCGGTGCCATGCCGGTGCCATGCCGTGCCATGCCGGTGCCATGCCGTGCCATGCCGGTGCCATGCCGTGCCATGCCGGTGCCATGCCGTGCCATGCCGGTGCCATGCCGTGCCATGCCGGTGCCATGCCGTGCCATGCCGGTGCCATGCCGTGCCATGCCGGTGCCATGCCGTGCCATGCCGGTGCCATGCCGTGCCATGCCGGTGCCATGGCGTGCCATGCCGTGCCATGCCGGTGCCATGCCGTGCCATGCCGTGCCATTCCGTGCCATGCCGTGCCATGCCGTGCCATTCCGTGCCATTCCGTGCCATTCCGTGCCATTCCGTGCCATTCCGTGCCATTCCGTGCCATTCCATGCCATTCCATGCCATTCCATGCCATTCCATGCCATTCCATGCCATTCCATGCCATTCCATGCCATTCCATGCCATTCCATGCCATTCAATGCCGTGCCATGCCGGTGCCATGCCGTGCCATGCCGTGCCATGCCGTGCCATGCCGGTGCCATGCCGTGCCATGCCGGTGCCATGCCGTGCCATGCCGGTGCCATGCCGTGCCATGCCGTGCCATGCCGGTGCCATGCCGTGCCATGCCGGTGCCATGCCGTGCCATGCCGGTGCCATGCCGTGCCATGCCGGTGCCATGCCGTGCCATGCCGGTGCCATGCCGTGCCATGCCGGTGCCATGCCGTGCCATGCCGGTGCCATGCCGTGCCATGCCGGTGCCATGCCGTGCCATGCCGGTGCCATGCCGTGCCATGCCGGTGCCATGCCGGTGCCATGCCGTGCCATGCCGGTGCCATGCCGTGCCATGCCGGTGCCATGCCGTGCCATGCCGGTGCCATGCCGTGCCATGCCGTGCCATGCCGTGCCATGCCGTGCCATGCCGGTGCCATGCCGTGCCATGCCGGTGCCATGCCGTGCCATGCCGGTGCCATGCCGTGCCATGCCGGTGCCATGCCGTGCCATGCCGGTGCCATGCCGTGCCATGCCGGTGCCATGCCGTGCCATGCCGGTGCCATGCCGTGCCATGCCGGTGCCATGCCGTGCCATGCCGTGCCATGCCGTGCCATGCCGTGCCATTCCATGCCATTCCGTGCCATTCCATGCCATTCCATGCCATTCCATGCCATTCCATGCCATTCCATGCCATTCCATGCCATTCCATGCCATTCCATGCCATTCCATGCCATTCCATGCCATTCCATGCCATTCCATGCCATTCCATGCCATTCCATGCCATTCCATGCCATTCCATGCCATTCCATGCCATTCCATGCCATTCCATGCCATTCCATGCCATTCCATGCCATTCCATGCCATTCCATGCCATTCCATGCCATTCCATGCCATTCCATGCCATTCCATGCCATTCCATGCCATTCCATGCCATTCAATGCCATTCCATGCCATTCCATGCCATTCAATGCCGTGCCATGCCGGTGCCATGCCGTGCCATGCCGGTGCCATGCCGTGCCATGCCGGTGCCATGCCGTGCCATGCCGGTGCCATGCCGTGCCATGCCGGTGCCATGCCGTGCCATGCCGGTGCCATGCCGTGCCATGCCGGTGCCATGCCGTGCCATGCCGGTGCCATGCCGTGCCATGCCGTGCCATGCCGTGCCATGCCGTGCCATTCCATGCCATTCCGTGCCATTCCATGCCATTCCCTGCCATTCCATGCCAATCCCTGCCATTCCATGCCATTCCATGCCATTCCATGCCATTCCATGCCATTCCATGCCATTCCATGCCATCCCATGCCATTCAATGCCATTCCATGCCATTCCATGCCATTCCGTGCAATGCCGGTGCCATGCCGTGCCATGCCGGTGCCATGCCGTGCCATGCCGGTGCCATGCCGTGCCATGCCGGTGCCATGCCGTGCCATGCCGGTGCCATGCCGGTGCCATGCCGGTGCCATGCCGGTGCCATGCCGTGCCATGCCGGTGCCATGCCGTGCCATGCCGGTGCCATGCCGTGCCATGCCGGTGCCATGCCGTGCCATGCCGGTGCCATGCCGTGCCATGCCGGTGCCATGCCGTGCCATGCCGTGCCATGCCGTGCCATGCCGTGCCATGCCGTGCCATGCCGGTGCCATGCCGTGCCATGCCGGTGCCATGCCGTGCCATGCCGGTGCCATGCCGTGCCATGCCGGTGCCATGCCGTGCCATGCCGGTGCCATGCCGTGCCATGCCGGTGCCATGCCGTGCCATGCCGGTGCCATGCCGTGCCATGCCGTGCCATGCCGGTGCCATGCCGTGCCATGCCGGTGCCATGCCGTGCCATGCCGGTGCCATGCCGTGCCATGCCGGTGCCATGCCGTGCCATGCCGGTGCCATGCCGTGCCATGCCGGTGCCATGCCGTGCCATGCCGTGCCATGCCGGTGCCATGCCGTGCCATGCCGGTGCCATGCCGTGCCATGCCGGTGCCATGCCGTGCCATGCCGGTGCCATGCCGTGCCATGCCGGTGCCATGCCGTGCCATGCCGTGCCATGCCGGTGCCATGCCGTGCCATGCCGTGCCATTCCGTGCCATTCCGTGCCATTCCGTGCCATTCCGTGCCATTCCGTGCCATTCCGTGCCATTCCGTGCCATTCCGTGCCATTCCATGCCATTCCGTGCCATTCCATGCCATTCCGTGCCATTCCATGCCATTCCGTGCCATTCCATGCCATTCCGTGCCATTCCATGCCATTCCGTGCCATTCCATGCCATTCCGTGCCATTCCATGCCATTCCATGCCATTCCATGCCATTCCATGCCATTCCATGCCATTCCATGCCATTCCATGCCATTCCATGCCATTCCATGCCATTCCATGCCATTCCATGCCATTCCATGCCATTCCATGCCATTCCATGCCATTCCATGCCATTCCATGCCATTCCATGCCATTCCATGCCATTCCGTGCCATTCCGTGCCATTCCGTGCCATTCCGTGCCATTCCATGCCATTCCGTGCCATTCCATGCCATTCCGTGCCATTCCATGCCATTCCGTGCCATTCCATGCCATTCCGTGCCATTCCATGCCATTCCATGCCATTCCATGCCATTCCATGCCATTCCATGCCATTCCATGCCATTCCATGCCATTCCATGCCATTCCTTGCCATTCCATGCCATTCCATGCCATTCCATGCCATTCCATGCCATTCCATGCCATTCCATGCCATTCCATGCCATTCCATGCCATTCCATGCCATTCCATGCCATTCCATGCCATTCCATGCCATTCCTTGCCATTCCATGCCATTCCATGCCATTCCATGCCATTCCATGCCATTCCATGCCATTCCATGCCATTCCATGCCATTCCATGCCATTCCATGCCATTCCATGCCATTCCATGCCATTCCATGCCATTCCATGCCATTCCATGCCATTCCATGCCATTCCATGCCATTCCATGCCATTCCATGCCATTCCATGCCATTCCATGCCATTCCATGCCATTCCATGCCATTCCATGCCATTCCATGCCATTCCATGCCATTCCATGCCATTCCATGACATTCCATGCCATTCCATGCCATTCCATGACATTCCATGCCATTCCATGCCATTCCATGCCATTCCATGCCATTCCATGCCATTCCATGCCATTCCATGCCATTCCATGCCATTCAATGCCATTCCATGCCATTCCATGCCATTCCATGCCATTCCATGCCATTCAATGCCGTGCCATGCCGGTGCCATGCCGTGCCATGCCGGTGCCATGCCGTGCCATGCCGTGCCATGCCGGTGCCATGCCGTGCCATGCCGGTGCCATGCCGTGCCATGCCGGTGCCATGCCGTGCCATGCCGGTGCCATGCCGTGCCATGCCGGTGCCATGCCGTGCCATGCCGTGCCATGCCGTGCCATGCCGGTGCCATGCCGTGCCATGCCGGTGCCATGCCGGTGCCATGCCGTGCCATGCCGGTGCCATGCCGTGCCATGCCGGTGCCATGCCGTGCCATGCCGGTGCCATGCCGGTGCCATGCCGTGCCATGCCGGTGCCATGCCGTGCCATGCCGGTGCCATGCCGTGCCATGCCGGTGCCATGCCGTGCCATGCCGGTGCCATGCCGTGCCATGCCGTGCCATGCCGGTGCCATGCCGTGCCATGCCGTGCCATTCCGTGCCATGCCGTGCCATGCCGTGCCATTCCGTGCCATTCCGTGCCATTCCGTGCCATTCCGTGCCATTCCGTGCCATTCCGTGCCATTCCGTGCCATTCCATGCCATTCCATGCCATTCCATGCCATTCCATGCCATTCCATGCCATTCCATGCCATTCCATGCCATTCCATGCCATTCCATGCCATTCCATGCCATTCCATGCCATTCCATGCCATTCCATGCCATTCCATGCCATTCCATGCCATTCCATGCCATTCCATGCCATTCCATGCCATTCCATGCCATTCCATGCCATTCCATGCCATTCCATGCCATTCCATGCCATTCCATGCCATTCCATGCCATTCCATGCCATTCCATGCCATTCCTTGCCATTCCATGCCATTCCTTGCCATTCCATGCCATTCCATGCCATTCCATGCCATTCCATGCCATTCCATGCCATTCCATGCCATTCCATGCCATTCCATGCCATTCCATGCCATTCCATGCCATTCCATGCCATTCCATGCCATTCCATGCCATTCCATGCCATTCCATGCCATTCCATGCCATTCCATGCCATTCCATGCCATTCCATGCCATTCCATGCCATTCCATGCCATTCCATGCCATTCCATGCCATTCCATGCCATTCCATGCCATTCCATGACATTCCATGCCATTCCATGCCATTCCATGCCATTCCATGCCATTCCATGCCATTCCATGCCATTCCATGCCATTCCATGCCATTCCATGCCATTCCATGCCATTCCATGCCATTCCATGCCATTCCATGCCATTCCATGCCATTCCATGCCATTCCATGCCATTCCATGCCATTCCATGCCATTCCATGCCATTCCATGCCATTCCATGCCATTCCATGCCATTCCATGCCATTCCATGCCATTCCATGCCATTCCATGCCATTCCATGCCATTCCATGCCATTCCATGCCATTCCATGCCATTCCATGCCATTCCATGCCATTCCATGCCATTCCATGCCATTCCATGCCATTCCATGCCATTCCATGCCATTCCATGCCATTCCATGCCATTCGATGCCATCCCATGCCATTCAATGCCATTCCATGCCATTCCATGCCATTCCGTGCAATGCCGGTGCCATGCCGTGCCATGCCGGTGCCATGCCGTGCCATGCCGGTGCCATGCCGTGCCATGCCGGTGCCATGCCGTGCCATGCCGGTGCCATGCCGGTGCCATGCCGTGCCATGCCGGTGCCATGCCGTGCCATGCCGGTGCCATGCCGTGCCATGCCGTGCCATGCCGGTGCCATGCCGGTGCCATGCCGGTGCCATGCCGGTGCCATGCCGTGCCATGCCGGTGCCATGCCGTGCCATGCCGGTGCCATGCCGTGCCATGCCGGTGCCATGCCGTGCCATGCCGGTGCCATGCCGTGCCATGCCGGTGCCATGCCGTGCCATGCCGGTGCCATGCCGTGCCATGCCGTGCCATGCCGGTGCCATGCCGTGCCATGCCGTGCCATTCCGTGCCATGCCGTGCCATTCCGTGCCATTCCGTGCCATTCCGTGCCATTCCGTGCCATTCCGTGCCATTCCGTGCCATTCCGTGCCATTCCGTGCCATTCCGTGCCATTCCGTGCCATTCCGTGCCATTCCGTGCCATTCCATGCCATTCCGTGCCATTCCATGCCATTCCGTGCCATTCCATGCCATTCCGTGCCATTCCATGCCATTCCATGCCATTCCATGCCATTCCATGCCATTCCATGCCATTCCATGCCATTCCATGCCATTCCATGCCATTCCATGCCATTCCATGCCATTCCATGCCATTCCATGCCATTCCATGCCATTCCATGCCATTCCATGCCATTCCATGCCATTCCATGCCATTCCATGCCATTCCATGCCATTCCATGCCATTCCATGCCATTCCATGCCATTCCATGCCATTCCTTGCCATTCCATGCCATTCCATGCCATTCCATGCCATTCCATGCCATTCCATGCCATTCCATGCCATTCCATGCCATTCCATGCCATTCCATGCCATTCCATGCCATTCCATGCCATTCCATGCCATTCCTTGCCATTCCATGCCATTCCATGCCATTCCATGCCATTCCATGCCATTCCATGCCATTCCATGCCATTCCATGCCATTCCATGCCATTCCATGCCATTCCATGCCATTCCATGCCATTCCATGCCATTCCATGCCATTCCATGCCATTCCATGCCATTCCATGCCATTCCATGCCATTCCATGCCATTCCATGCCATTCCATGCCATTCCATGCCATTCCATGCCATTCCATGCCATTCCATGCCATTCCATGCCATTCCATGCCATTCCATGCCATTCCATGCCATTCCATGCCATTCCATGACATTCCATGCCATTCCATGCCATTCCATGCCATTCCATGCCATTCCATGCCATTCCATGCCATTCCATGCCATTCAATGCCATTCCATGCCATTCCATGCCATTCCATGCCATTCAATGCCGTGCCATGCCGGTGCCATGCCGTGCCATGCCGTGCCATGCCGTGCCATGCCGGTGCCATGCCGTGCCATGCCGGTGCCATGCCGTGCCATGCCGGTGCCATGCCGTGCCATGCCGTGCCATGCCGGTGCCATGCCGGTGCCATGCCGGTGCCATGCCGGTGCCATGCCGTGCCATGCCGGTGCCATGCCGTGCCATGCCGTGCCATGCCGTGCCATGCCGGTGCCATGCCGTGCCATGCCGTGCCATTCCGTGCCATGCCGTGCCATGCCGTGCCATTCCGTGCCATTCCGTGCCATTCCGTGCCATTCCGTGCCATTCCGTGCCATTCCGTGCCATTCCGTGCCATTCCATGCCATTCCATGCCATTCCATGCCATTCCATGCCATTCCATGCCATTCCATGCCATTCCATGCCATTCCATGCCATTCCATGCCATTCCATGCCATTCCATGCCATTCCATGCCATTCCATGCCATTCCATGCCATTCCATGCCATTCCATGCCATTCCATGCCATTCCATGCCATTCCATGCCATTCCATGCCATTCCATGCCATTCCATGCCATTCCATGCCATTCCATGCCATTCCATGCCATTCCATGCCATTCCATGCCATTCCTTGCCATTCCATGCCATTCCTTGCCATTCCATGCCATTCCATGCCATTCCATGCCATTCCATGCCATTCCATGCCATTCCATGCCATTCCATGCCATTCCATGCCATTCCATGCCATTCCATGCCATTCCATGCCATTCCATGCCATTCCATGCCATTCCATGCCATTCCATGCCATTCCATGCCATTCCATGCCATTCCATGCCATTCCATGCCATTCCATGCCATTCCATGCCATTCCATGCCATTCCATGCCATTCCATGCCATTCCATGCCATTCCATGACATTCCATGCCATTCCATGCCATTCCATGCCATTCCATGCCATTCCATGCCATTCCATGCCATTCCATGCCATTCCATGCCATTCCATGCCATTCCATGCCATTCCATGCCATTCCATGCCATTCCATGCCATTCCATGCCATTCCATGCCATTCCATGCCATTCCATGCCATTCCATGCCATTCCATGCCATTCCATGCCATTCCATGCCATTCCATGCCATTCCATGCCATTCCATGCCATTCCATGCCATTCCATGCCATTCCATGCCATTCCATGCCATTCCATGCCATTCCATGCCATTCCATGCCATTCCATGCCATTCCATGCCATTCCATGCCATTCCATGCCATTCCATGCCATTCCATGCCATTCCATGCCATTCCATGCCATTCGATGCCATCCCATGCCATTCAATGCCATTCCATGCCATTCCATGCCATTCCGTGCAATGCCGGTGCCATGCCGTGCCATGCCGGTGCCATGCCGTGCCATGCCGGTGCCATGCCGTGCCATGCCGGTGCCATGCCGGTGCCATGCCGTGCCATGCCGGTGCCATGCCGTGCCATGCCGGTGCCATGCCGTGCCATGCCGTGCCATGCCGGTGCCATGCCGGTGCCATGCCGGTGCCATGCCGGTGCCATGCCGTGCCATGCCGGTGCCATGCCGTGCCATGCCGGTGCCATGCCGTGCCATGCCGGTGCCATGCCGTGCCATGCCGGTGCCATGCCGTGCCATGCCGGTGCCATGCCGTGCCATGCCGGTGCCATGCCGTGCCATGCCGTGCCATGCCGGTGCCATGCCGTGCCATGCCGTGCCATTCCGTGCCATGCCGTGCCATTCCGTGCCATTCCGTGCCATTCCGTGCCATTCCGTGCCATTCCGTGCCATTCCGTGCCATTCCGTGCCATTCCGTGCCATTCCGTGCCATTCCGTGCCATTCCGTGCCATTCCGTGCCATTCCATGCCATTCCGTGCCATTCCATGCCATTCCGTGCCATTCCATGCCATTCCGTGCCATTCCATGCCATTCCATGCCATTCCATGCCATTCCATGCCATTCCATGCCATTCCATGCCATTCCATGCCATTCCATGCCATTCCATGCCATTCCATGCCATTCCATGCCATTCCATGCCATTCCATGCCATTCCATGCCATTCCATGCCATTCCATGCCATTCCATGCCATTCCATGCCATTCCATGCCATTCCATGCCATTCCATGCCATTCCATGCCATTCCTTGCCATTCCATGCCATTCCATGCCATTCCATGCCATTCCATGCCATTCCATGCCATTCCATGCCATTCCATGCCATTCCATGCCATTCCATGCCATTCCATGCCATTCCATGCCATTCCATGCCATTCCTTGCCATTCCATGCCATTCCATGCCATTCCATGCCATTCCATGCCATTCCATGCCATTCCATGCCATTCCATGCCATTCCATGCCATTCCATGCCATTCCATGCCATTCCATGCCATTCCATGCCATTCCATGCCATTCCATGCCATTCCATGCCATTCCATGCCATTCCATGCCATTCCATGCCATTCCATGCCATTCCATGCCATTCCATGCCATTCCATGCCATTCCATGCCATTCCATGCCATTCCATGCCATTCCATGCCATTCCATGCCATTCCATGACATTCCATGCCATTCCATGCCATTCCATGCCATTCCATGCCATTCCATGCCATTCCATGCCATTCCATGCCATTCAATGCCATTCCATGCCATTCCATGCCATTCCATGCCATTCAATGCCGTGCCATGCCGGTGCCATGCCGTGCCATGCCGTGCCATGCCGTGCCATGCCGGTGCCATGCCGTGCCATGCCGGTGCCATGCCGTGCCATGCCGTGCCATGCCGTGCCATGCCGGTGCCATGCCGTGCCATGCCGTGCCATTCCGTGCCATTCCGTGCCATTCCGTGCCATTCCGTGCCATTCCGTGCCATTCCGTGCCATTCCGTGCCATTCCGTGCCATTCCATGCCATTCCGTGCCATTCCATGCCATTCCGTGCCATTCCATGCCATTCCGTGCCATTCCATGCCATTCCGTGCCATTCCATGCCATTCCGTGCCATTCCATGCCATTCCGTGCCATTCCATGCCATTCCATGCCATTCCATGCCATTCCATGCCATTCCATGCCATTCCATGCCATTCCATGCCATTCCATGCCATTCCATGCCATTCCATGCCATTCCATGCCATTCCATGCCATTCCATGCCATTCCATGCCATTCCATGCCATTCCATGCCATTCCATGCCATTCCATGCCATTCCATGCCATTCCATGCCATTCCATGCCATTCCCATGCCATTCCATGCCATTCCATGCCATTCCATGCCATTCCATGCCATTCCATGCCATTCCATGCCATTCCATGCCATTCCATGCCATTCCATGCCATTCCATGCCATTCCATGCCATTCCATGCCATTCCATGCCATTCCATGCCATTCCATGCCATTCCATGCCATTCCATGCCATTCCATGCCATTCATGCCATTCCATGCCATTCCATGCCATTCCATGCATTCCATGCCATTCCATGCCATTCCATGCCATTCCATGCCATTCCATGCCATTCCCATGCCATTCCATGCCATTCCAATGCCATTCCATGCCATTCATGCCATTCCATGCCATTCCATGCCATTCCATGCCATTCCATGCCATTCCATGCCATTCCATGCCATTCCATGCCATTCCATGCCATTCCGTGCCATTCCATGCCATTCCATGCCATTCCATGCCATTCCGTGCAATGCCGGTGCCATGCCGTGCCATGCCGGTGCCATGCCGTGCCATGCCGGTGCCATGCCGTGCCATGCCGTGCCATGCCGGTGCCATGCCGTGCCATGCCGGTGCCATGCCGTGCCATGCCGGTGCCATGCCGTGCCATGCCGGTGCCATGCCGTGCATGCCGGTGCCATGCCGTGCCATGCCGGTGCCATGCCGTGCCATGCCGTGCCATGCCGTCCATGCCGTGCCATGCCGTGCCATGCCGTGCCATGCCGTGCCATGCCGTGCCATGCCGTGCCATGCCGGTGCCATGCCGTGCCATGCCGGTGCCATGCCGTGCCATGCCCGGTGCCATGCCGTGCCATGCCGGGGTGCCATGCCGTGCCATGCCGGTGCCATGCCGTGCCATGCCGTGCCATGCCGTGCCATGCCGTGCCATGCCGTGCCATGCCGTGCCATGCCGTGCCATGCCGTGCCATGCCGGTGCCATGCCGTGCCATGCCGGTGCCATGCCGTGCCATGCCGGTGCCATGCCGTGCCATGCCGGTGCCATGCCGTGCCATGCCGGTGCCATGCCGTGCCATGCCGGTGCCATGCCGTGCCATGCCGTGCCATGCCGGTGCCATGCCGTGCCATGCCGGTGCCAATGCCGTGCCATGCCGGTGCCATGCCGTGCCATGCCGGTGCCATGCCGTGCCATGCCGGTGCCATGCCGTGCCATGCCGGTGCCATGCCGGTGCCATGCCGGTGCCATGCCCGTGCCATGCCGGTGCCATGCCGTGCCATGCCGGTGCCAATGCCGTGCCATGCCGGTGCCATGCCGTGCCATGCCGGTGCCATGCCGTGCCATGCCGGTGCCATGCCGTGCCATGCCGGTGCCATGCCGTGCCATGCCGGTGCCATGCCGTGCCATGCCGGTGCCATGCCGTGCCATGCCGGTGCCATGCCGTGCCATGCCGGTGCCATGCCGTGCCATGCCGGTGCCATGCCGTGCCATGCCGGTGCCATGCCGTGCCATGCCGTGCCATGCCGGTGCCATGCCGTGCCATGCCGTGCCATTCCGTGCCATGCCGTGCCATTCCGTGCCATTCCGTGCCATTCCGTGCCATCCGTGCCATTCCGTGCCATTCCGTGCCATTCCGTGCCATTCCGTGCCATTCCGTGCCATTCCGTGCCATTCCGTGCCATTCCGTGCCATTCCATGCCATTCCATGCCATTCCATGCCATTCCATGCCATTCCATGCCATTCCATGCCATTCCATGCCATTCCATGCCATTCCATGCCATTCCATGCCATTCCATGCCATTCCATGCCATTCCATGCCATTCCATGCCATTCCATGCCATTCCATGCCATTCCATGCCATTCCATGCCATTCCATGCCATTCCATGCCATTCCATGCCATTCCATGCCATTCCATGCCATTCCATGCCATTCCATGCCATTCCATGCCATTCCATGCCATTCCATGCCATTCCATGCCATTCCATGCCATTCCATGCCATTCCATGCCATTCCATGCCATTCCATGCCATTCCATGCCATTCCATGCCATTCCATGCCATTCCATGCCATTCCATGCCATTCCATGCCATTCCATGCCATTCCATGCCATTCCATGCCATTCCATGCCATTCCATGCCATTCCATGCCATTCCATGCCATTCCATGCCATTCCATGCCATTCCATGCCATTCCATGCCATTCCATGCCATTCCATGCCATTCCATGCCATTCCATGCCATTCCATGCCATTCCATGCCATTCCATGCCATTCCATGCCATCCCATGCCATTCAATGCCATTCCATGCCATTCCATGCCATTCCGTGCAATGCCGGTGCCATGCCGTGCCATGCCGGTGCCATGCCGTGCCATGCCGGTGCCATGCCGTGCCATGCCGGTGCCATGCCGTGCCATGCCGGTGCCATGCCGTGCCATGCCGGTGCCATGCCGGTGCCATGCCGTGCCATGCCGGTGCCATGCCGTGCCATGCCGGTGCCATGCCGTGCCATGCCGTGCCATGCCGTGCCATGCCGTGCCATGCCGTGCCATGCCGTGCCATGCCGTGCCATGCCGTGCCATGCCGGTGCCATGCCGTGCCATGCCGGTGCCATGCCGTGCCATGCCGTGCCATGCCGTGCCATGCCGTGCCATGCCGTGCCATGCCGTGCCATGCCGTGCCATGCCGGTGCCATGCCGTGCCATGCCGGTGCCATGCCGTGCCATGCCGGTGCCATGCCGTGCCATGCCGGTGCCATGCCGTGCCATGCCGTGCCATGCCGGTGCCATGCCGTGCCATGCCGGTGCCATGCCGTGCCATGCCGGTGCCATGCCGTGCCATGCCGGTGCCATGCCGTGCCATGCCGTGCCATGCCGGTGCCATGCCGTGCCATGCCGGTGCCATGCCGGTGCCATGCCGTGCCATGCCGGTGCCATGCCGTGCCATGCCGGTGCCATGCCGTGCCATGCCGGTGCCATGCCGTGCCATGCCGGTGCCATGCCGTGCCATGCCGGTGCCATGCCGTGCCATGCCGGTGCCATGCCGTGCCATGCCGGTGCCATGCCGTGCCATGCCGGTGCCATGCCGTGCCATGCCGGTGCCATGGCGTGCCATGCCGTGCCATGCCGGTGCCATGCCGTGCCATGCCGTGCCATTCCGTGCCATGCCGTGCCATGCCGTGCCATTCCGTGCCATTCCGTGCCATTCCGTGCCATTCCGTGCCATTCCGTGCCATTCCGTGCCATTCCATGCCATTCCATGCCATTCCATGCCATTCCATGCCATTCCATGCCATTCCATGCCATTCCATGCCATTCCATGCCATTCCATGCCATTCAATGCCGTGCCATGCCGGTGCCATGCCGTGCCATGCCGTGCCATGCCGTGCCATGCCGGTGCCATGCCGTGCCATGCCGGTGCCATGCCGTGCCATGCCGGTGCCATGCCGTGCCATGCCGGTGCCATGCCGTGCCATGCCGTGCCATGCCGGTGCCATGCCGTGCCATGCCGGTGCCATGCCGTGCCATGCCGGTGCCATGCCGTGCCATGCCGGTGCCATGCCGTGCCATGCCGGTGCCATGCCGTGCCATGCCGGTGCCATGCCGTGCCATGCCGGTGCCATGCCGTGCCATGCCGGTGCCATGCCGTGCCATGCCGGTGCCATGCCGTGCCATGCCGGTGCCATGCCGTGCCATGCCGGTGCCATGCCGGTGCCATGCCGTGCCATGCCGGTGCCATGCCGTGCCATGCCGGTGCCATGCCGTGCCATGCCGGTGCCATGCCGTGCCATGCCGTGCCATGCCGTGCCATGCCGTGCCATGCCGGTGCCATGCCGTGCCATGCCGGTGCCATGCCGTGCCATGCCGGTGCCATGCCGTGCCATGCCGGTGCCATGCCGTGCCATGCCGGTGCCATGCCGTGCCATGCCGGTGCCATGCCGTGCCATGCCGGTGCCATGCCGTGCCATGCCGGTGCCATGCCGTGCCATGCCGTGCCATGCCGTGCCATGCCGTGCCATTCCATGCCATTCCGTGCCATTCCATGCCATTCCATGCCATTCCATGCCATTCCATGCCATTCCATGCCATTCCATGCCATTCCATGCCATTCCATGCCATTCCATGCCATTCCATGCCATTCCATGCCATTCCATGCCATTCCATGCCATTCCATGCCATTCCATGCCATTCCATGCCATTCCATGCCATTCCATGCCATTCCATGCCATTCCATGCCATTCCATGCCATTCCATGCCATTCCATGCCATTCCATGCCATTCCATGCCATTCCATGCCATTCCATGCCATTCCATGCCATTCCATGCCATTCCATGCCATTCCATGCCATTCAATGCCATTCCATGCCATTCCATGCCATTCAATGCCGTGCCATGCCGGTGCCATGCCGTGCCATGCCGGTGCCATGCCGTGCCATGCCGGTGCCATGCCGTGCCATGCCGGTGCCATGCCGTGCCATGCCGGTGCCATGCCGTGCCATGCCGGTGCCATGCCGTGCCATGCCGGTGCCATGCCGTGCCATGCCGGTGCCATGCCGTGCCATGCCGTGCCATGCCGTGCCATGCCGTGCCATTCCATGCCATTCCGTGCCATTCCATGCCATTCCCTGCCATTCCATGCCAATCCCTGCCATTCCATGCCATTCCATGCCATTCCATGCCATTCCATGCCATTCCATGCCATTCCATGCCATCCCATGCCATTCAATGCCATTCCATGCCATTCCATGCCATTCCGTGCAATGCCGGTGCCATGCCGTGCCATGCCGTGCCATTCCGTGCCATTCCGTGCCATTCCGTGCCATTCCGTGCCATTCCGTGCCATTCCGTGCCATTCCGTGCCATTCCGTGCCATTCCATGCCATTCCGTGCCATTCCATGCCATTCCGTGCCATTCCATGCCATTCCGTGCCATTCCATGCCATTCCGTGCCATTCCATGCCATTCCGTGCCATTCCATGCCATTCCGTGCCATTCCATGCCATTCCATGCCATTCCATGCCATTCCATGCCATTCCATGCCATTCCATGCCATTCCATGCCATTCCATGCCATTCCATGCCATTCCATGCCATTCCATGCCATTCCATGCCATTCCATGCCATTCCATGCCATTCCATGCCATTCCATGCCATTCCATGCCATTCCATGCCATTCCATGCCATTCCATGCCATTCCATGCCATTCCATGCCATTCCATGCCATTCCATGCCATTCCATGCCATTCCATGCCATTCCATGCCATTCCATGCCATTCCATGCCATTCCATGCCATTCCATGCCATTCCATGCCATTCCATGCCATTCCATGCCATTCCATGCCATTCCATGCCATTCCATGCCATTCCATGCCATTCCATGCCATTCCATGCCATTCCATGCCATTCCATGCCATTCCATGCCATTCCATGCCATTCCATGCCATTCCATGCCATTCCATGCCATTCCATGCCATTCCATGCCATTCCATGCCATTCCATGCCATTCCATGCCATTCCATGCCATTCCATGCCATTCCATGCCATTCCATGCCATTCCATGCCATTCCATGCCATTCCATGCCATTCCATGCCATTCCATGCCATTCCATGCCATTCCGTGCCATTCCATGCCATTCCATGCCATTCCATGCCATTCCGTGCAATGCCGGTGCCATGCCGTGCCATGCCGGTGCCATGCCGTGCCATGCCGGTGCCATGCCGGTGCCATGCCGTGCCATGCCGGTGCCATGCCGTGCCATGCCGGTGCCATGCCGTGCCATGCCGGTGCCATGCCGTGCCATGCCGGTGCCATGCCGTGCCATGCCGGTGCCATGCCGTGCCATGCCGGTGCCATGCCGTGCCATGCCGTGCCATGCCGTGCCATGCCGTGCCATGCCGTGCCATGCCGTGCCATGCCGTGCCATGCCGGTGCCATGCCGTGCCATGCCGGTGCCATGCCGTGCCATGCCGGTGCCATGCCGTGCCATGCCGGTGCCATGCCGTGCCATGCCGGTGCCATGCCGTGCCATGCCGTGCCATGCCGTGCCATGCCGTGCCATGCCGTGCCATGCCGTGCCATGCCGTGCCATGCCGTGCCATGCCGGTGCCATGCCGTGCCATGCCGGTGCCATGCCGTGCCATGCCGGTGCCATGCCGTGCCATGCCGGTGCCATGCCGTGCCATGCCGGTGCCATGCCGTGCCATGCCGGTGCCATGCCGTGCCATGCCGTGCCATGCCGGTGCCATGCCGTGCCATGCCGGTGCCATGCCGTGCCATGCCGGTGCCATGCCGTGCCATGCCGGTGCCATGCCGTGCCATGCCGGTGCCATGCCGTGCCATGCCGGTGCCATGCCGGTGCCATGCCGGTGCCATGCCGTGCCATGCCGGTGCCATGCCGTGCCATGCCGGTGCCATGCCGTGCCATGCCGGTGCCATGCCGTGCCATGCCGGTGCCATGCCGTGCCATGCCGGTGCCATGCCGTGCCATGCCGGTGCCATGCCGTGCCATGCCGGTGCCATGCCGTGCCATGCCGGTGCCATGCCGTGCCATGCCGGTGCCATGCCGTGCCATGCCGGTGCCATGCCGTGCCATGCCGGTGCCATGCCGTGCCATGCCGGTGCCATGCCGTGCCATGCCGTGCCATGCCGGTGCCATGCCGTGCCATGCCGTGCCATTCCGTGCCATGCCGTGCCATTCCGTGCCATTCCGTGCCATTCCGTGCCATTCCGTGCCATTCCGTGCCATTCCGTGCCATTCCGTGCCATTCCGTGCCATTCCGTGCCATTCCGTGCCATTCCGTGCCATTCCGTGCCATTCCATGCCATTCCATGCCATTCCATGCCATTCCATGCCATTCCATGCCATTCCATGCCATTCCATGCCATTCCATGCCATTCCATGCCATTCCATGCCATTCCATGCCATTCCATGCCATTCCATGCCATTCCATGCCATTCCATGCCATTCCATGCCATTCCATGCCATTCCATGCCATTCCATGCCATTCCATGCCATTCCATGCCATTCCATGCCATTCCATGCCATTCCATGCCATTCCATGCCATTCCATGCCATTCCATGCCATTCCATGCCATTCCATGCCATTCCATGCCATTCCATGCCATTCCATGCCATTCCATGCCATTCCATGCCATTCCATGCCATTCCATGCCATTCCATGCCATTCCATGCCATTCCATGCCATTCCATGCCATTCCATGCCATTCCATGCCATTCCATGCCATTCCATGCCATTCCATGCCATTCCATGCCATTCCATGCCATTCCATGCCATTCCATGCCATTCCATGCCATTCCATGCCATTCCATGCCATTCCATGCCATTCCATGCCATTCCATGCCATTCCATGCCATTCCATGCCATTCCATGCCATTCCATGCCATTCCATGCCATTCCATGCCATCCCATGCCATTCAATGCCATTCCATGCCATTCCATGCCATTCCGTGCAATGCCGGTGCCATGCCGTGCCATGCCGGTGCCATGCCGTGCCATGCCGGTGCCATGCCGTGCCATGCCGGTGCCATGCCGTGCCATGCCGGTGCCATGCCGTGCCATGCCGGTGCCATGCCGGTGCCATGCCGTGCCATGCCGGTGCCATGCCGTGCCATGCCGGTGCCATGCCGTGCCATGCCGGTGCCATGCCGTGCCATGCCGGTGCCATGCCGTGCCATGCCGTGCCATGCCGGTGCCATGCCGTGCCATGCCGGTGCCATGCCGGTGCCATGCCGTGCCATGCCGGTGCCATGCCGTGCCATGCCGGTGCCATGCCGTGCCATGCCGGTGCCATGCCGTGCCATGCCGGTGCCATGCCGTGCCATGCCGGTGCCATGCCGTGCCATGCCGGTGCCATGCCGTGCCATGCCGGTGCCATGCCGTGCCATGCCGGTGCCATGCCGTGCCATGCCGGTGCCATGGCGTGCCATGCCGTGCCATGCCGGTGCCATGCCGTGCCATGCCGTGCCATTCCGTGCCATGCCGTGCCATGCCGTGCCATTCCGTGCCATTCCGTGCCATTCCGTGCCATTCCGTGCCATTCCGTGCCATTCCGTGCCATTCCATGCCATTCCATGCCATTCCATGCCATTCCATGCCATTCCATGCCATTCCATGCCATTCCATGCCATTCCATGCCATTCCATGCCATTCAATGCCGTGCCATGCCGGTGCCATGCCGTGCCATGCCGTGCCATGCCGTGCCATGCCGGTGCCATGCCGTGCCATGCCGGTGCCATGCCGTGCCATGCCGGTGCCATGCCGTGCCATGCCGTGCCATGCCGGTGCCATGCCGTGCCATGCCGGTGCCATGCCGTGCCATGCCGGTGCCATGCCGTGCCATGCCGGTGCCATGCCGTGCCATGCCGGTGCCATGCCGTGCCATGCCGGTGCCATGCCGTGCCATGCCGGTGCCATGCCGTGCCATGCCGGTGCCATGCCGTGCCATGCCGGTGCCATGCCGTGCCATGCCGGTGCCATGCCGTGCCATGCCGGTGCCATGCCGGTGCCATGCCGTGCCATGCCGGTGCCATGCCGTGCCATGCCGGTGCCATGCCGTGCCATGCCGGTGCCATGCCGTGCCATGCCGTGCCATGCCGTGCCATGCCGTGCCATGCCGGTGCCATGCCGTGCCATGCCGGTGCCATGCCGTGCCATGCCGGTGCCATGCCGTGCCATGCCGGTGCCATGCCGTGCCATGCCGGTGCCATGCCGTGCCATGCCGGTGCCATGCCGTGCCATGCCGGTGCCATGCCGTGCCATGCCGGTGCCATGCCGTGCCATGCCGTGCCATGCCGTGCCATGCCGTGCCATTCCATGCCATTCCGTGCCATTCCATGCCATTCCATGCCATTCCATGCCATTCCATGCCATTCCATGCCATTCCATGCCATTCCATGCCATTCCATGCCATTCCATGCCATTCCATGCCATTCCATGCCATTCCATGCCATTCCATGCCATTCCATGCCATTCCATGCCATTCCATGCCATTCCATGCCATTCCATGCCATTCCATGCCATTCCATGCCATTCCATGCCATTCCATGCCATTCCATGCCATTCCATGCCATTCCATGCCATTCCATGCCATTCCATGCCATTCCATGCCATTCCATGCCATTCCATGCCATTCCATGCCATTCAATGCCATTCCATGCCATTCCATGCCATTCAATGCCGTGCCATGCCGGTGCCATGCCGTGCCATGCCGGTGCCATGCCGTGCCATGCCGGTGCCATGCCGTGCCATGCCGGTGCCATGCCGTGCCATGCCGGTGCCATGCCGTGCCATGCCGGTGCCATGCCGTGCCATGCCGGTGCCATGCCGTGCCATGCCGGTGCCATGCCGTGCCATGCCGTGCCATGCCGTGCCATGCCGTGCCATTCCATGCCATTCCGTGCCATTCCATGCCATTCCCTGCCATTCCATGCCAATCCCTGCCATTCCATGCCATTCCATGCCATTCCATGCCATTCCATGCCATTCCATGCCATTCCATGCCATCCCATGCCATTCAATGCCATTCCATGCCATTCCATGCCATTCCGTGCAATGCCGGTGCCATGCCGTGCCATGCCGGTGCCATGCCGTGCCATGCCGGTGCCATGCCGTGCCATGCCGGTGCCATGCCGTGCCATGCCGGTGCCATGCCGGTGCCATGCCGGTGCCATGCCGGTGCCATGCCGTGCCATGCCGGTGCCATGCCGTGCCATGCCGGTGCCATGCCGTGCCATGCCGGTGCCATGCCGTGCCATGCCGGTGCCATGCCGTGCCATGCCGGTGCCATGCCGTGCCATGCCGTGCCATGCCGTGCCATGCCGTGCCATGCCGTGCCATGCCGGTGCCATGCCGTGCCATGCCGGTGCCATGCCGTGCCATGCCGGTGCCATGCCGTGCCATGCCGGTGCCATGCCGTGCCATGCCGGTGCCATGCCGTGCCATGCCGGTGCCATGCCGTGCCATGCCGGTGCCATGCCGTGCCATGCCGTGCCATGCCGGTGCCATGCCGTGCCATGCCGGTGCCATGCCGTGCCATGCCGGTGCCATGCCGTGCCATGCCGGTGCCATGCCGTGCCATGCCGGTGCCATGCCGTGCCATGCCGGTGCCATGCCGTGCCATGCCGTGCCATGCCGGTGCCATGCCGTGCCATGCCGGTGCCATGCCGTGCCATGCCGGTGCCATGCCGTGCCATGCCGGTGCCATGCCGTGCCATGCCGGTGCCATGCCGTGCCATGCCGTGCCATGCCGGTGCCATGCCGTGCCATGCCGGTGCCATGCCGTGCCATGCCGTGCCATTCCGTGCCATTCCGTGCCATTCCGTGCCATTCCGTGCCATTCCGTGCCATTCCGTGCCATTCCGTGCCATTCCGTGCCATTCCATGCCATTCCGTGCCATTCCATGCCATTCCGTGCCATTCCATGCCATTCCGTGCCATTCCATGCCATTCCGTGCCATTCCATGCCATTCCGTGCCATTCCATGCCATTCCATGCCATTCCATGCCATTCCATGCCATTCCATGCCATTCCATGCCATTCCATGCCATTCCATGCCATTCCATGCCATTCCATGCCATTCCATGCCATTCCATGCCATTCCATGCCATTCCATGCCATTCCATGCCATTCCATGCCATTCCATGCCATTCCATGCCATTCCGTGCCATTCCGTGCCATTCCGTGCCATTCCGTGCCATTCCATGCCATTCCGTGCCATTCCATGCCATTCCGTGCCATTCCATGCCATTCCGTGCCATTCCATGCCATTCCGTGCCATTCCATGCCATTCCATGCCATTCCATGCCATTCCATGCCATTCCATGCCATTCCATGCCATTCCATGCCATTCCATGCCATTCCTTGCCATTCCATGCCATTCCATGCCATTCCATGCCATTCCATGCCATTCCATGCCATTCCATGCCATTCCATGCCATTCCATGCCATTCCATGCCATTCCATGCCATTCCATGCCATTCCATGCCATTCCTTGCCATTCCATGCCATTCCATGCCATTCCATGCCATTCCATGCCATTCCATGCCATTCCATGCCATTCCATGCCATTCCATGCCATTCCATGCCATTCCATGCCATTCCATGCCATTCCATGCCATTCCATGCCATTCCATGCCATTCCATGCCATTCCATGCCATTCCATGCCATTCCATGCCATTCCATGCCATTCCATGCCATTCCATGCCATTCCATGCCATTCCATGCCATTCCATGCCATTCCATGCCATTCCATGCCATTCCATGACATTCCATGCCATTCCATGCCATTCCATGACATTCCATGCCATTCCATGCCATTCCATGCCATTCCATGCCATTCCATGCCATTCCATGCCATTCCATGCCATTCCATGCCATTCAATGCCATTCCATGCCATTCCATGCCATTCCATGCCATTCCATGCCATTCAATGCCGTGCCATGCCGGTGCCATGCCGTGCCATGCCGTGCCATGCCGTGCCATGCCGGTGCCATGCCGTGCCATGCCGTGCCATGACGTGCCATGCCGGTGCCATGCCGTGCCATGCCGTGCCATGCCGTGCCATGCCGTGCCATTCCATGCCATTCCGTGCCATTCCGTGCCATGCCGTGCCATTCCGTGCCATTCCGTGCCATTCCGTGCCATTCCGTGCCATTCCGTGCCATTCCGTGCCATTCCATGCCATTCCGTGCCATTCCATGCCATTCCGTGCCATTCCATGCCATTCCGTGCCATTCCATGCCATTCCGTGCCATTCCATGCCATTCCGTGCCATTCCATGCCATTCCGTGCCATTCCATGCCATTCCGTGCCATTCCATGCCATTCCATGCCATTCCATGCCATTCCATGCCATTCCATGCCATTCCATGCCATTCCATGCCATTCCATGCCATTCCATGCCATTCCATGCCATTCCATGCCATTCCATGCCATTCCATGCCATTCCATGCCATTCCATGCCATTCCATGCCATTCCATGCCATTCCAAGCCATTCCATGCCATTCCATGCCATTCCATGCCATTCCATGCCATTCCATGCCATTCCATGCCATTCCATGCCATTCCATGCCATTCCATGCCATTCCATGCCATTCCATGCCATTCCATGCCATTCCATGCCATTCCATGCCATTCCATGACATTCCATGCCATTCCATGCCATTCCATGCCATTCCATGCCATTCCATGCCATTCCATGCCATTCCATGCCATTCCATGCCATTCAATGCCATTCCATGCCATTCCATGCCATTCCATGCCATTCCATGCCATTCAATGCCGTGCCATGCCGGTGCCATGCCGTGCCATGCCGTGCCATGCCGTGCCATGCCGGTGCCATGCCGTGCCATGCCGTGCCATGACGTGCCATGCCGGTGCCATGCCGTGCCATGCCGTGCCATGCCGTGCCATGCCGTGCCATTCCATGCCATTCCGTGCCATTCCATGCCATTCCCTGCCATTCCATGCCATTCCATGCCATTCCATGCCATTCCATGCCATTCCATGCCATTCCATGCCATTCCATGCCCATTCCATGCCATTCCATGCCATCCCATGCCATTCAATGCCAATCCGTGCAATGCCGGTGCCATGCCGTGCCATGCCGGTGCCATGCCGGTGCCATGCCGTGCCATGCCGGTGCCATGCCGTGCCATGCCGGTGCCATGCCGTGCCATGCCGGTGCCATGCCGTGCCATGCCGGTGCCATGCCGTGCCATGCCGTGCCATGCCGTGCCATGCCGTGCCATGCCGGTGCCATGCCGTGCCATGCCGGTGCCATGCCGTGCCATGCCGGTGCCATGCCGTGCCATGCCGGTGCCATGCCGGTGCCATGCCGTGCCATGCCGGTGCCATGCCGTGCCATGCCGGTGCCATGCCGTGCCATGCCGTGCCATGCCGTGCCATGCCGTGCCATGCCGTGCCATGCCGTGCCATGCCGGTGCCATGCCGTGCCATGCCGGTGCCATGCCGTGCCATGCCGGTGCCATGCCGTGCCATGCCGTGCCATGCCGTGCCATGCCGTGCCATGCCGTGCCATGCCGTGCCATGCCGTGCCATGCCGTGCCATGCCGTGCCATGCCGTGCCATGCCGGTGCCATGCCGTGCCATGCCGGTGCCATGCCGTGCCATGCCGGTGCCATGCCGTGCCATGCCGGTGCCATGCCGTGCCATGCCGGTGCCATGCCGTGCCATGCCGTGCCATGCCGGTGCCATGCCGTGCCATGCCGGTGCCATGCCGTGCCATGCCGGTGCCATGCCGTGCCATGCCGGTGCCATGCCGTGCCATGCCGGTGCCATGCCGTGCCATGCCGTGCCATGCCGTGCCATGCCGGTGCCATGCCGTGCCATGCCGGTGCCATGCCGGTGCCATGCCGTGCCATGCCGGTGCCATGCCGTGCCATGCCGGTGCCATGCCGTGCCATGCCGGTGCCATGCCGTGCCATGCCGGTGCCATGCCGTGCCATGCCGGTGCCATGCCGTGCCATGCCGGTGCCATGCCGTGCCATGCCGGTGCCATGCCGTGCCATGCCGGTGCCATGCCGTGCCATGCCGTGCCATGCCGGTGCCATGCCGTGCCATGCCGTGCCATTCGTGCCATGCCGTGCCATGCCGTGCCATTCCGTGCCATTCCGTGCCATTCCGTGCCATTCCGTGCCATTCCGTGCCATTCCGTGCCATTCCGTGCCATTCCATGCCATTCCATGCCATTCCATGCCATTCCATGCCATTCCATGCCATTCCATGCCATTCCATGCCATTCCATGCCATTCCATGCCATTCCATGCCATTCCATGCCATTCCATGCCATTCCATGCCATTCCATGCCATTCCATGCCATTCCATGCCATTCCATGCCATTCCATGCCATTCCATGCCATTCCATGCCATTCCATGCCATTCCATGCCATTCCATGCCATTCCATGCCATTCCATGCCATTCCATGCCATTCCTTGCCATTCCATGCCATTCCTTGCCATTCCATGCCATTCCATGCCATTCCATGCCATTCCATGCCATTCCATGCCATTCCATGCCATTCCATGCCATTCCATGCCATTCCATGCCATTCCATGCCATTCCATGCCATTCCATGCCATTCCATGCCATTCCATGCCATTCCATGCCATTCCATGCCATTCCATGCCATTCCATGCCATTCCATGCCATTCCATGCCATTCCATGCCATTCCATGCCATTCCATGCCATTCCATGCCATTCCATGCCATTCCATGACATTCCATGCCATTCCATGCCATTCCATGCCATTCCATGCCATTCCATGCCATTCCATGCCATTCCATGCCATTCCATGCCATTCCATGCCATTCCATGCCATTCCATGCCATTCCATGCCATTCCATGCCATTCCATGCCATTCCATGCCATTCCATGCCATTCCATGCCATTCCATGCCATTCCATGCCATTCCATGCCATTCCATGCCATTCCATGCCATTCCATGCCATTCCATGCCATTCCATGCCATTCCATGCCATTCCATGCCATTCCATGCCATTCCATGCCATTCCATGCCATTCCATGCCATTCCATGCCATTCCATGCCATTCCATGCCATTCCATGCCATTCCATGCCATTCCATGCCATTCCATGCCATTCCATGCCATTCCATGCCATTCCATGCCATTCGATGCCATCCCATGCCATTCAATGCCATTCCATGCCATTCCATGCCATTCCGTGCAATGCCGGTGCCATGCCGTGCCATGCCGGTGCCATGCCGTGCCATGCCGGTGCCATGCCGTGCCATGCCGGTGCCATGCCGGTGCCATGCCGTGCCATGCCGGTGCCATGCCGTGCCATGCCGGTGCCATGCCGTGCCATGCCGTGCCATGCCGGTGCCATGCCGGTGCCATGCCGGTGCCATGCCGGTGCCATGCCGTGCCATGCCGGTGCCATGCCGTGCCATGCCGGTGCCATGCCGTGCCATGCCGGTGCCATGCCGTGCCATGCCGGTGCCATGCCGTGCCATGCCGGTGCCATGCCGTGCCATGCCGGTGCCATGCCGTGCCATGCCGTGCCATGCCGGTGCCATGCCGTGCCATGCCGTGCCATTCCGTGCCATGCCGTGCCATTCCGTGCCATTCCGTGCCATTCCGTGCCATTCCGTGCCATTCCGTGCCATTCCGTGCCATTCCGTGCCATTCCGTGCCATTCCGTGCCATTCCGTGCCATTCCATGCCATTCCGTGCCATTCCATGCCATTCCGTGCCATTCCATGCCATTCCGTGCCATTCCATGCCATTCCGTGCCATTCCATGCCATTCCATGCCATTCCATGCCATTCCATGCCATTCCATGCCATTCCATGCCATTCCATGCCATTCCATGCCATTCCATGCCATTCCATGCCATTCCATGCCATTCCATGCCATTCCATGCCATTCCATGCCATTCCATGCCATTCCATGCCATTCCATGCCATTCCATGCCATTCCATGCCATTCCATGCCATTCCATGCCATTCCATGCCATTCCTTGCCATTCCATGCCATTCCATGCCATTCCATGCCATTCCATGCCATTCCATGCCATTCCATGCCATTCCATGCCATTCCATGCCATTCCATGCCATTCCATGCCATTCCATGCCATTCCATGCCATTCCTTGCCATTCCATGCCATTCCATGCCATTCCATGCCATTCCATGCCATTCCATGCCATTCCATGCCATTCCATGCCATTCCATGCCATTCCATGCCATTCCATGCCATTCCATGCCATTCCATGCCATTCCATGCCATTCCATGCCATTCCATGCCATTCCATGCCATTCCATGCCATTCCATGCCATTCCATGCCATTCCATGCCATTCCATGCCATTCCATGCCATTCCATGCCATTCCATGCCATTCCATGCCATTCCATGCCATTCCATGCCATTCCATGCCATTCCATGCCATTCCATGACATTCCATGCCATTCCATGCCATTCCATGCCATTCCATGCCATTCCATGCCATTCCATGCCATTCCATGCCATTCAATGCCATTCCATGCCATTCCATGCCATTCCATGCCATTCAATGCCGTGCCATGCCGGTGCCATGCCGTGCCATGCCGTGCCATGCCGTGCCATGCCGGTGCCATGCCGTGCCATGCCGGTGCCATGCCGTGCCATGCCGTGCCATGCCGTGCCATGCCGGTGCCATGCCGTGCCATGCCGTGCCATTCCGTGCCATTCCGTGCCATTCCGTGCCATTCCGTGCCATTCCGTGCCATTCCGTGCCATTCCGTGCCATTCCGTGCCATTCCATGCCATTCCGTGCCATTCCATGCCATTCCGTGCCATTCCATGCCATTCCGTGCCATTCCATGCCATTCCGTGCCATTCCATGCCATTCCGTGCCATTCCATGCCATTCCGTGCCATTCCATGCCATTCCATGCCATTCCATGCCATTCCATGCCATTCCATGCCATTCCATGCCATTCCATGCCATTCCATGCCATTCCATGCCATTCCATGCCATTCCATGCCATTCCATGCCATTCCATGCCATTCCATGCCATTCCATGCCATTCCATGCCATTCCATGCCATTCCATGCCATTCCATGCCATTCCATGCCATTCCATGCCATTCCATGCCATTCCATGCCATTCCATGCCATTCCATGCCATTCCATGCCATTCCATGCCATTCCATGCCATTCCATGCCATTCCATGCCATTCCATGCCATTCCATGCCATTCCATGCCATTCCATGCCATTCCATGCCATTCCATGCCATTCCATGCCATTCCATGCCATTCCATGCCATTCCATGCCATTCCATGCCATTCCATGCCATTCCATGCCATTCCATGCCATTCCATGCCATTCCATGCCATTCCATGCCATTCCATGCCATTCCATGCCATTCCATGCCATTCCATGCCATTCCATGCCATTCCATGCCATTCCATGCCATTCCATGCCATTCCATGCCATTCCATGCCATTCCATGCCATTCCATGCCATTCCATGCCATTCCATGCCATTCCATGCCATTCCATGCCATTCCATGCCATTCCATGCCATTCCATGCCATTCCGTGCCATTCCATGCCATTCCATGCCATTCCATGCCATTCCGTGCAATGCCGGTGCCATGCCGTGCCATGCCGGTGCCATGCCGTGCCATGCCGGTGCCATGCCGGTGCCATGCCGTGCCATGCCGGTGCCATGCCGTGCCATGCCGGTGCCATGCCGTGCCATGCCGGTGCCATGCCGTGCCATGCCGGTGCCATGCCGTGCCATGCCGGTGCCATGCCGTGCCATGCCGGTGCCATGCCGTGCCATGCCGTGCCATGCCGTGCCATGCCGTGCCATGCCGTGCCATGCCGTGCCATGCCGTGCCATGCCGGTGCCATGCCGTGCCATGCCGGTGCCATGCCGTGCCATGCCGGTGCCATGCCGTGCCATGCCGGTGCCATGCCGTGCCATGCCGGTGCCATGCCGTGCCATGCCGTGCCATGCCGTGCCATGCCGTGCCATGCCGTGCCATGCCGTGCCATGCCGTGCCATGCCGTGCCATGCCGGTGCCATGCCGTGCCATGCCGGTGCCATGCCGTGCCATGCCGGTGCCATGCCGTGCCATGCCGGTGCCATGCCGTGCCATGCCGGTGCCATGCCGTGCCATGCCGGTGCCATGCCGTGCCATGCCGTGCCATGCCGGTGCCATGCCGTGCCATGCCGGTGCCATGCCGTGCCATGCCGGTGCCATGCCGTGCCATGCCGGTGCCATGCCGTGCCATGCCGGTGCCATGCCGTGCCATGCCGGTGCCATGCCGGTGCCATGCCGGTGCCATGCCGTGCCATGCCGGTGCCATGCCGTGCCATGCCGGTGCCATGCCGTGCCATGCCGGTGCCATGCCGTGCCATGCCGGTGCCATGCCGTGCCATGCCGGTGCCATGCCGTGCCATGCCGGTGCCATGCCGTGCCATGCCGGTGCCATGCCGTGCCATGCCGGTGCCATGCCGTGCCATGCCGGTGCCATGCCGTGCCATGCCGGTGCCATGCCGTGCCATGCCGGTGCCATGCCGTGCCATGCCGGTGCCATGCCGTGCCATGCCGTGCCATGCCGGTGCCATGCCGTGCCATGCCGTGCCATTCCGTGCCATGCCGTGCCATTCCGTGCCATTCCGTGCCATTCCGTGCCATTCCGTGCCATTCCGTGCCATTCCGTGCCATTCCGTGCCATTCCGTGCCATTCCGTGCCATTCCGTGCCATTCCGTGCCATTCCGTGCCATTCCATGCCATTCCATGCCATTCCATGCCATTCCATGCCATTCCATGCCATTCCATGCCATTCCATGCCATTCCATGCCATTCCATGCCATTCCATGCCATTCCATGCCATTCCATGCCATTCCATGCCATTCCATGCCATTCCATGCCATTCCATGCCATTCCATGCCATTCCATGCCATTCCATGCCATTCCATGCCATTCCATGCCATTCCATGCCATTCCATGCCATTCCATGCCATTCCATGCCATTCCTTGCCATTCCATGCCATTCCATGCCATTCCATGCCATTCCATGCCATTCCATGCCATTCCATGCCATTCCATGCCATTCCATGCCATTCCATGCCATTCCATGCCATTCCATGCCATTCCATGCCATTCCTTGCCATTCCATGCCATTCCATGCCATTCCATGCCATTCCATGCCATTCCATGCCATTCCATGCCATTCCATGCCATTCCATGCCATTCCATGCCATTCCATGCCATTCCATGCCATTCCATGCCATTCCATGCCATTCCATGCCATTCCATGCCATTCCATGCCATTCCATGCCATTCCATGCCATTCCATGCCATTCCATGCCATTCCATGCCATTCCATGCCATTCCATGCCATTCCATGCCATTCCATGCCATTCCATGCCATTCCATGCCATTCCATGCCATTCCATGCCATTCCATGCCATTCCATGACATTCCATGCCATTCCATGCCATTCCATGCCATTCCATGCCATTCCATGCCATTCCATGCCATTCCATGCCATTCAATGCCATTCCATGCCATTCCATGCCATTCCATGCCATTCCATGCCATTCAATGCCGTGCCATGCCGGTGCCATGCCGTGCCATGCCGTGCCATGCCGTGCCATGCCGGTGCCATGCCGTGCCATGCCGGTGCCATGCCGTGCCATGCCGTGCCATGCCGGTGCCATGCCGTGCCATGCCGTGCCATTCCGTGCCATTCCGTGCCATTCCGTGCCATTCCGTGCCATTCCGTGCCATTCCGTGCCATTCCGTGCCATTCCGTGCCATTCCATGCCATTCCGTGCCATTCCATGCCATTCCGTGCCATTCCATGCCATTCCGTGCCATTCCATGCCATTCCGTGCCATTCCATGCCATTCCGTGCCATTCCATGCCATTCCGTGCCATTCCATGCCATTCCATGCCATTCCATGCCATTCCATGCCATTCCATGCCATTCCATGCCATTCCATGCCATTCCATGCCATTCCATGCCATTCCATGCCATTCCATGCCATTCCATGCCATTCCATGCCATTCCATGCCATTCCATGCCATTCCATGCCATTCCATGCCATTCCATGCCATTCCATGCCATTCCATGCCATTCCATGCCATTCCATGCCATTCCATGCCATTCCATGCCATTCCATGCCATTCCATGCCATTCCATGCCATTCCATGCCATTCCATGCCATTCCATGCCATTCCATGCCATTCCATGCCATTCCATGCCATTCCATGCCATTCCATGCCATTCCATGCCATTCCATGCCATTCCATGCCATTCCATGCCATTCCATGCCATTCCATGCCATTCCATGCCATTCCATGCCATTCCATGCCATTCCATGCCATTCCATGCCATTCCATGCCATTCCATGCCATTCCATGCCATTCCATGCCATTCCATGCCATTCCATGCCATTCCATGCCATTCCATGCCATTCCATGCCATTCCATGCCATTCCATGCCATTCCATGCCATTCCATGCCATTCCATGCCATTCCATGCCATTCCATGCCATTCCATGCCATTCCATGCCATCCCATGCCATTCCATGCCATCCCATGCCATTCAATGCCATTCCATGCCATTCCATGCCATTCCGTGCAATGCCGGTGCCATGCCGTGCCATGCCGGTGCCATGCCGTGCCATGCCGGTGCCATGCCGTGCCATGCCGGTGCCATGCCGTGCCATGCCGGTGCCATGCCGGTGCCATGCCGTGCCATGCCGGTGCCATGCCGTGCCATGCCGTGCCATGCCGTGCCATGCCGTGCCATGCCGTGCCATGCCGGTGCCATGCCGTGCCATGCCGGTGCCATGCCGTGCCATGCCGGTGCCATGCCGTGCCATGCCGTGCCATGCCGTGCCATGCCGTGCCATGCCGTGCCATGCCGTGCCATGCCGTGCCATGCCGTGCCATGCCGTGCCATGCCGTGCCATGCCGGTGCCATGCCGTGCCATGCCGGTGCCATGCCGTGCCATGCCGGTGCCATGCCGTGCCATGCCGGTGCCATGCCGTGCCATGCCGTGCCATGCCGGTGCCATGCCGTGCCATGCCGGTGCCATGCCGTGCCATGCCGGTGCCATGCCGTGCCATGCCGGTGCCATGCCGTGCCATGCCGGTGCCATGCCGTGCCATGCCGGTGCCATGCCGTGCCATGCCGTGCCATGCCGTGCCATGCCGGTGCCATGCCGTGCCATGCCGGTGCCATGCCGTGCCATGCCGGTGCCATGCCGGTGCCATGCCGTGCCATGCCGGTGCCATGCCGTGCCATGCCGGTGCCATGCCGTGCCATGCCGGTGCCATGCCGTGCCATGCCGGTGCCATGCCGTGCCATGCCGGTGCCATGCCGTGCCATGCCGGTGCCATGCCGTGCCATGCCGGTGCCATGCCGTGCCATGCCGGTGCCATGCCGTGCCATGCCGTGCCATGCCGGTGCCATGCCGTGCCATGCCGTGCCATTCCGTGCCATGCCGTGCCATGCCGTGCCATTCCGTGCCATTCCGTGCCATTCCGTGCCATTCCGTGCCATTCCGTGCCATTCCGTGCCATTCCGTGCCATTCCGTGCCATTCCATGCCATTCCATGCCATTCCATGCCATTCCATGCCATTCCATGCCATTCCATGCCATTCCATGCCATTCCATGCCATTCCATGCCATTCCATGCCATTCCATGCCATTCCATGCCATTCCATGCCATTCCATGCCATTCCATGCCATTCCATGCCATTCCATGCCATTCCATGCCATTCCATGCCATTCCATGCCATTCCATGCCATTCCATGCCATTCCATGCCATTCCATGCCATTCCATGCCATTCCATGCCATTCCATGCCATTCCATGCCATTCCATGCCATTCCATGCCATTCCTTGCCATTCCATGCCATTCCTTGCCATTCCATGCCATTCCATGCCATTCCATGCCATTCCATGCCATTCCATGCCATTCCATGCCATTCCATGCCATTCCATGCCATTCCATGCCATTCCATGCCATTCCATGCCATTCCATGCCATTCCATGCCATTCCATGCCATTCCATGCCATTCCATGCCATTCCATGCCATTCCATGCCATTCCATGCCATTCCATGCCATTCCATGACATTCCATGCCATTCCATGCCATTCCATGCCATTCCATGCCATTCCATGCCATTCCATGCCATTCCATGCCATTCCATGCCATTCCATGCCATTCCATGCCATTCCATGCCATTCCATGCCATTCCATGCCATTCCATGCCATTCCATGCCATTCCATGCCATTCCATGCCATTCCATGCCATTCCATGCCATTCAATGCCATTCAATGCCGTGCCATGCCGGTGCCATGCCGTGCCATGCCGGTGCCATGCCGTGCCATGCCGGTGCCATGCCGTGCCATGCCGTGCCATGCCGGTGCCATGCCGTGCCATGCCGTGACATGCCGTGCCATGCCGGTGCCATGCCGTGCCATGCCGTGCCATGCCGTGCCATGCCGTGCCATGCCGTGCCATTCCATGCCATTCCGTGCCATTCCATGCCATTCCCTGCCATTCCATGCCATTCCATGCCATTCCATGCCATTCCATGCCATTCCATGCCATTCCATGCCATTCCATGCCATTCCATGCCATCCCATGCCATTCAATGCCATTCCATGCCATTCCATGCCATCCCATGCCATTCAATGCCATTCCATGCCATTCCATGCCATTCCGTGCAATGCCGGTGCCATGCCGTGCCATGCCGGTGCCATGCCGTGCCATGCCGGTGCCATGCCGTGCCATGCCGGTGCCATGCCGGTGCCATGCCGGTGCCATGCCGGTGCCATGCCGTGCCATGCCGGTGCCATGCCGTGCCATGCCGGTGCCATGCCGTGCCATGCCGGTGCCATGCCGTGCCATGCCGGTGCCATGCCGTGCCATGCCGTGCCATGCCGGTGCCATGCCGTGCCATGCCGGTGCCATGCCGTGCCATGCCGTGCCATGCCGGTGCCATGCCGTGCCATGCCGTGCCATTCCGTGCCATGCCGTGCCATTCCGTGCCATTCCGTGCCATTCCGTGCCATTCCGTGCCATTCCGTGCCATTCCGTGCCATTCCGTGCCATTCCGTGCCATTCCGTGCCATTCCGTGCCATTCCATGCCATTCCGTGCCATTCCATGCCATTCCGTGCCATTCCATGCCATTCCGTGCCATTCCATGCCATTCCGTGCCATTCCATGCCATTCCATGCCATTCCATGCCATTCCATGCCATTCCATGCCATTCCATGCCATTCCATGCCATTCCATGCCATTCCATGCCATTCCATGCCATTCCATGCCATTCCATGCCATTCCATGCCATTCCATGCCATTCCATGCCATTCCATGCCATTCCATGCCATTCCATGCCATTCCATGCCATTCCATGCCATTCCATGCCATTCCATGCCATTCCTTGCCATTCCATGCCATTCCATGCCATTCCATGCCATTCCATGCCATTCCATGCCATTCCATGCCATTCCATGCCATTCCATGCCATTCCATGCCATTCCATGCCATTCCATGCCATTCCATGCCATTCCTTGCCATTCCATGCCATTCCATGCCATTCCATGCCATTCCATGCCATTCCATGCCATTCCATGCCATTCCATGCCATTCCATGCCATTCCATGCCATTCCATGCCATTCCATGCCATTCCATGCCATTCCATGCCATTCCATGCCATTCCATGCCATTCCATGCCATTCCATGCCATTCCATGCCATTCCATGCCATTCCATGCCATTCCATGCCATTCCATGCCATTCCATGCCATTCCATGCCATTCCATGCCATTCCATGCCATTCCATGACATTCCATGCCATTCCATGCCATTCCATGCCATTCCATGCCATTCCATGCCATTCCATGCCATTCCATGCCATTCAATGCCATTCCATGCCATTCCATGCCATTCCATGCCATTCCATGCCATTCAATGCCGTGCCATGCCGGTGCCATGCCGTGCCATGCCGTGCCATGCCGTGCCATGCCGGTGCCATGCCGTGCCATGCCGGTGCCATGCCGTGCCATGCCGTGCCATGCCGGTGCCATGCCGTGCCATGCCGTGCCATTCCGTGCCATTCCGTGCCATTCCGTGCCATTCCGTGCCATTCCGTGCCATTCCGTGCCATTCCGTGCCATTCCGTGCCATTCCATGCCATTCCGTGCCATTCCATGCCATTCCGTGCCATTCCATGCCATTCCGTGCCATTCCATGCCATTCCGTGCCATTCCATGCCATTCCGTGCCATTCCATGCCATTCCGTGCCATTCCATGCCATTCCATGCCATTCCATGCCATTCCATGCCATTCCATGCCATTCCATGCCATTCCATGCCATTCCATGCCATTCCATGCCATTCCATGCCATTCCATGCCATTCCATGCCATTCCATGCCATTCCATGCCATTCCATGCCATTCCATGCCATTCCATGCCATTCCATGCCATTCCATGCCATTCCATGCCATTCCATGCCATTCCATGCCATTCCATGCCATTCCATGCCATTCCATGCCATTCCATGCCATTCCATGCCATTCCATGCCATTCCATGCCATTCCATGCCATTCCATGCCATTCCATGCCATTCCATGCCATTCCATGCCATTCCATGCCATTCCATGCCATTCCATGCCATTCCATGCCATTCCATGCCATTCCATGCCATTCCATGCCATTCCATGCCATTCCATGCCATTCCATGCCATTCCATGCCATTCCATGCCATTCCATGCCATTCCATGCCATTCCATGCCATTCCATGCCATTCCATGCCATTCCATGCCATTCCATGCCATTCCATGCCATTCCATGCCATTCCATGCCATTCCATGCCATTCCATGCCATTCCATGCCATTCCATGCCATTCCATGCCATTCCATGCCATTCCATGCCATTCCATGCCATTCCATGCCATTCCGTGCCATTCCATGCCATTCCATGCCATTCCATGCCATTCCGTGCAATGCCGGTGCCATGCCGTGCCATGCCGGTGCCATGCCGTGCCATGCCGGTGCCATGCCGGTGCCATGCCGTGCCATGCCGGTGCCATGCCGTGCCATGCCGGTGCCATGCCGTGCCATGCCGGTGCCATGCCGTGCCATGCCGGTGCCATGCCGTGCCATGCCGGTGCCATGCCGTGCCATGCCGGTGCCATGCCGTGCCATGCCGTGCCATGCCGTGCCATGCCGTGCCATGCCGTGCCATGCCGTGCCATGCCGTGCCATGCCGGTGCCATGCCGTGCCATGCCGGTGCCATGCCGTGCCATGCCGGTGCCATGCCGTGCCATGCCGGTGCCATGCCGTGCCATGCCGGTGCCATGCCGTGCCATGCCGTGCCATGCCGTGCCATGCCGTGCCATGCCGTGCCATGCCGTGCCATGCCGTGCCATGCCGGTGCCATGCCGTGCCATGCCGGTGCCATGCCGTGCCATGCCGGTGCCATGCCGTGCCATGCCGGTGCCATGCCGTGCCATGCCGGTGCCATGCCGTGCCATGCCGTGCCATGCCGGTGCCATGCCGTGCCATGCCGGTGCCATGCCGTGCCATGCCGGTGCCATGCCGTGCCATGCCGGTGCCATGCCGTGCCATGCCGGTGCCATGCCGTGCCATGCCGGTGCCATGCCGGTGCCATGCCGGTGCCATGCCGTGCCATGCCGGTGCCATGCCGTGCCATGCCGGTGCCATGCCGTGCCATGCCGGTGCCATGCCGTGCCATGCCGGTGCCATGCCGTGCCATGCCGGTGCCATGCCGTGCCATGCCGGTGCCATGCCGTGCCATGCCGGTGCCATGCCGTGCCATGCCGTGCCATGCCGGTGCCATGCCGTGCCATGCCGTGCCATTCCGTGCCATGCCGTGCCATTCCGTGCCATTCCGTGCCATTCCGTGCCATTCCGTGCCATTCCGTGCCATTCCGTGCCATTCCGTGCCATTCCGTGCCATTCCGTGCCATTCCGTGCCATTCCGTGCCATTCCGTGCCATTCCGTGCCATTCCATGCCATTCCGTGCCATTCCATGCCATTCCATGCCATTCCATGCCATTCCATGCCATTCCATGCCATTCCATGCCATTCCATGCCATTCCATGCCATTCCATGCCATTCCATGCCATTCCATGCCATTCCATGCCATTCCATGCCATTCCATGCCATTCCATGCCATTCCATGCCATTCCATGCCATTCCATGCCATTCCATGCCATTCCATGCCATTCCATGCCATTCCATGCCATTCCATGCCATTCCATGCCATTCCATGCCATTCCTTGCCATTCCATGCCATTCCATGCCATTCCATGCCATTCCATGCCATTCCATGCCATTCCATGCCATTCCATGCCATTCCATGCCATTCCATGCCATTCCATGCCATTCCATGCCATTCCATGCCATTCCTTGCCATTCCATGCCATTCCATGCCATTCCATGCCATTCCATGCCATTCCATGCCATTCCATGCCATTCCATGCCATTCCATGCCATTCCATGCCATTCCATGCCATTCCATGCCATTCCATGCCATTCCATGCCATTCCATGCCATTCCATGCCATTCCATGCCATTCCATGCCATTCCATGCCATTCCGTGCCATTCCGTGCCATTCCATGCCATTCCATGCCATTCCATGCCATTCCATGCCATTCCATGCCATTCCATGCCATTCCATGCCATTCCATGCCATTCCATGCCATTCCATGCCATTCCATGCCATTCCATGCCATTCCATGCCATTCCATGCCATTCCATGCCATTCCATGCCATTCCATGCCATTCCATGCCATTCCATGCCATTCCATGCCATTCCATGCCATTCCATGCCATTCCATGCCATTCCATGCCATTCCATGCCATTCCATGCCATTCCATGCCATTCCTTGCCATTCCATGCCATTCCTTGCCATTCCATGCCATTCCATGCCATTCCATGCCATTCCATGCCATTCCATGCCATTCCATGCCATTCCATGCCATTCCATGCCATTCCATGCCATTCCATGCCATTCCATGCCATTCCATGCCATTCCATGCCATTCCATGCCATTCCATGCCATTCCATGCCATTCCATGCCATTCCATGCCATTCCATGCCATTCCATGCCATTCCATGCCATTCCATGCCATTCCATGCCATTCCATGCCATTCCATGACATTCCATGCCATTCCATGCCATTCCATGCCATTCCATGCCATTCCATGCCATTCCATGCCATTCCATGCCATTCCATGCCATTCCATGCCATTCCATGCCATTCCATGCCATTCCATGCCATTCCATGCCATTCCATGCCATTCCATGCCATTCCATGCCATTCCATGCCATTCCATGCCATTCCATGCCATTCCATGCCATTCCATGCCATTCCATGCCATTCCATGCCATTCCATGCCATTCCATGCCATTCCATGCCATTCCATGCCATTCCATGCCATTCCATGCCATTCCATGCCATTCCATGCCATTCCATGCCATTCCATGCCATTCCATGCCATTCCATGCCATTCCATGCCATTCCATGCCATTCCATGCCATTCCATGCCATTCCATGCCATTCCATGCCATTCCATGCCATTCCATGCCATTCCATGCCATTCCATGCCATTCGATGCCATCCCATGCCATTCAATGCCATTCCATGCCATTCCATGCCATTCCGTGCAATGCCGGTGCCATGCCGTGCCATGCCGGTGCCATGCCGTGCCATGCCGGTGCCATGCCGTGCCATGCCGGTGCCATGCCGGTGCCATGCCGTGCCATGCCGGTGCCATGCCGTGCCATGCCGGTGCCATGCCGTGCCATGCCGTGCCATGCCGGTGCCATGCCGGTGCCATGCCGGTGCCATGCCGGTGCCATGCCGTGCCATGCCGGTGCCATGCCGTGCCATGCCGGTGCCATGCCGTGCCATGCCGGTGCCATGCCGTGCCATGCCGGTGCCATGCCGTGCCATGCCGGTGCCATGCCGTGCCATGCCGGTGCCATGCCGTGCCATGCCGTGCCATGCCGGTGCCATGCCGTGCCATGCCGTGCCATTCCGTGCCATGCCGTGCCATTCCGTGCCATTCCGTGCCATTCCGTGCCATTCCGTGCCATTCCGTGCCATTCCGTGCCATTCCGTGCCATTCCGTGCCATTCCGTGCCATTCCGTGCCATTCCGTGCCATTCCGTGCCATTCCATGCCATTCCGTGCCATTCCATGCCATTCCGTGCCATTCCATGCCATTCCGTGCCATTCCATGCCATTCCATGCCATTCCATGCCATTCCATGCCATTCCATGCCATTCCATGCCATTCCATGCCATTCCATGCCATTCCATGCCATTCCATGCCATTCCATGCCATTCCATGCCATTCCATGCCATTCCATGCCATTCCATGCCATTCCATGCCATTCCATGCCATTCCATGCCATTCCATGCCATTCCATGCCATTCCATGCCATTCCATGCCATTCCATGCCATTCCTTGCCATTCCATGCCATTCCATGCCATTCCATGCCATTCCATGCCATTCCATGCCATTCCATGCCATTCCATGCCATTCCATGCCATTCCATGCCATTCCATGCCATTCCATGCCATTCCATGCCATTCCTTGCCATTCCATGCCATTCCATGCCATTCCATGCCATTCCATGCCATTCCATGCCATTCCATGCCATTCCATGCCATTCCATGCCATTCCATGCCATTCCATGCCATTCCATGCCATTCCATGCCATTCCATGCCATTCCATGCCATTCCATGCCATTCCATGCCATTCCATGCCATTCCATGCCATTCCATGCCATTCCATGCCATTCCATGCCATTCCATGCCATTCCATGCCATTCCATGCCATTCCATGCCATTCCATGCCATTCCATGACATTCCATGCCATTCCATGCCATTCCATGCCATTCCATGCCATTCCATGCCATTCCATGCCATTCCATGCCATTCAATGCCATTCCATGCCATTCCATGCCATTCCATGCCATTCCATGCCATTCAATGCCGTGCCATGCCGGTGCCATGCCGTGCCATGCCGTGCCATGCCGTGCCATGCCGGTGCCATGCCGTGCCATGCCGGTGCCATGCCGTGCCATGCCGTGCCATGCCGTGCCATGCCGGTGCCATGCCGTGCCATGCCGTGCCATTCCGTGCCATTCCGTGCCATTCCGTGCCATTCCGTGCCATTCCGTGCCATTCCGTGCCATTCCGTGCCATTCCGTGCCATTCCATGCCATTCCGTGCCATTCCATGCCATTCCGTGCCATTCCATGCCATTCCGTGCCATTCCATGCCATTCCGTGCCATTCCCTGCCATTCCCTGCCATTCCATGCCATTCCATGCCATTCCATGCCATTCCATGCCATTCCATGCCATTCCATGCCATCCCATGCCATTCAATGCCATTCCATGCCATTCCATGCCATTCCGTGCAATGCCGGTGCCATGCCGTGCCATGCCGGTGCCATGCCGTGCCATGCCGGTGCCATGCCGTGCCATGCCGGTGCCATGCCGTGCCATGCCGGTGCCATGCCGTGCCATGCCGGTGCCATGCCGGTGCCATGCCGGTGCCATGCCGGTGCCATGCCGTGCCATGCCGGTGCCATGCCGTGCCATGCCGGTGCCATGCCGTGCCATGCCGGTGCCATGCCGTGCCATGCCGGTGCCATGCCGTGCCATGCCGGTGCCATGCCGTGCCATGCCGTGCCATGCCGTGCCATGCCGTGCCATGCCGTGCCATGCCGGTGCCATGCCGTGCCATGCCGGTGCCATGCCGTGCCATGCCGGTGCCATGCCGTGCCATGCCGGTGCCATGCCGTGCCATGCCGGTGCCATGCCGTGCCATGCCGTGCCATGCCGGTGCCATGCCGTGCCATGCCGGTGCCATGCCGTGCCATGCCGGTGCCATGCCGTGCCATGCCGGTGCCATGCCGTGCCATGCCGGTGCCATGCCGTGCCATGCCGGTGCCATGCCGTGCCATGCCGTGCCATGCCGGTGCCATGCCGTGCCATGCCGGTGCCATGCCGTGCCATGCCGGTGCCATGCCGTGCCATGCCGGTGCCATGCCGTGCCATGCCGGTGCCATGCCGTGCCATGCCGTGCCATGCCGTGCCATGCCGTGCCATGCCGGTGCCAATTCCGTGCCATTCCGTGCCATTCCGTGCCATTCCGTGCCATTCCGTGCCATTCCGTGCCATTCCGTGCCATTCCGTGCCATTCCGTGCCATTCCGTGCCATTCCATGCCATTCCGTGCCATTCCATGCCATTCCGTGCCATTCCATGCCATTCCGTGCCATTCCATGCCATTCCGTGCCATTCCATGCCATTCCGTGCCATTCCATGCCATTCCGTGCCATTCCATGCCATTCCATGCCATTCCATGCCATTCCATGCCATTCCATGCCATTCCATGCCATTCCATGCCATTCCATGCCATTCCATGCCATTCCATGCCATTCCATGCCATTCCATGCCATTCCATGCCATTCCATGCCATTCCATGCCATTCCATGCCATTCCATGCCATTCCATGCCATTCCATGCCATTCCATGCCATTCCATGCCATTCCATGCCATTCCATGCCATTCCATGCCATTCCATGCCATTCCATGCCATTCCATGCCATTCCATGCCATTCCATGCCATTCCATGCCATTCCATGCCATTCCATGCCATTCCATGCCATTCCATGCCATTCCATGCCATTCCATGCCATTCCATGCCATTCCATGCCATTCCATGCCATTCCATGCCATTCCATGCCATTCCATGCCATTCCATGCCATTCCATGCCATTCCATGCCATTCCATGCCATTCCATGCCATTCCATGCCATTCCATGCCATTCCATGCCATTCCATGCCATTCCATGCCATTCCATGCCATTCCATGCCATTCCATGCCATCCCATGCCATTCCATGCCATCCCATGCACCATTCAATGCCATTCCATGCCATTCCATGCCATTCCGTGCAATGCCGGTGCCATGCCGTGCCATGCCGGTGCCATGCCGTGCCATGCCGGTGCCATGCCGTGCCATGCCGGTGCCATGCCGTGCCATGCCGGCCGTGCCATGCCGGTGCCATGCCGTGCCATGCCGGTGCCATGCCGGTGCCATGCCGTGCCATGCCGGTGCCATGCCGTGCCATGCCGGTGCCATGCCGTGCCATGCCGTGCCATGCCGTGCCATGCCGTGCCATGCCGTGCCATGCCGTGCCATGCCGTGCCATGCCGGTGCCATGCCGTGCCATGCCGGTGCCATGCCGTGCCATGCCGGTGCCATGCCGTGCCATGCCGTGCCATGCCGTGCCATGCCGTGCCATGCCGTGCCATGTCGTGCCATGCCGTGCCATGCCGTGCCATGCCGTGCCATGCCGGTGCCATGCCGTGCCATGCCGGTGCCATGCCGTGCCATGCCGGTGCCATGCCGTGCCATGCCGGTGCCATGCCGTGCCATGCCGTGCCATGCCGGTGCCATGCCGTGCCATGCCGGTGCCATGCCGTGCCATGCCGGTGCCATGCCGTGCCATGCCGGTGCCATGCCGTGCCATGCCGGTGCCATGCCGTGCCATGCCGTGCCATGCCGTGCCATGCCGGTGCCATGCCGTGCCATGCCGGTGCCATGCCGGTGCCATGCCGTGCCATGCCGGTGCCATGCCGTGCCATGCCGGTGCCATGCCGTGCCATGCCGGTGCCATGCCGTGCCATGCCGGTGCCATGCCGTGCCATGCCGGTGCCATGCCGTGCCATGCCGGTGCCATGCCGTGCCATGCCGGTGCCATGCCGTGCCATGCCGGTGCCATGCCGTGCCATGCCGGTGCCATGCCGTGCCATGCCGTGCCATGCCGGTGCCATGCCGTGCCATGCCGTGCCATTCCGTGCCATGCCGTGCCATGCCGTGCCATTCCGTGCCATTCCGTGCCATTCCGTGCCATTCCGTGCCATTCCGTGCCATTCCGTGCCATTCCGTGCCATTCCATGCCATTCCGTGCCATTCCATGCCATTCCATGCCATTCCATGCCATTCCATGCCATTCCATGCCATTCCATGCCATTCCATGCCATTCCATGCCATTCCATGCCATTCCATGCCATTCCATGCCATTCCATGCCATTCCATGCCATTCCATGCCATTCCATGCCATTCCATGCCATTCCATGCCATTCCATGCCATTCCATGCCATTCCATGCCATTCCATGCCATTCCATGCCATTCCATGCCATTCCATGCCATTCCATGCCATTCCATGCCATTCCATGCCATTCCATGCCATTCCATGCCATTCCATGCCATTCCATGCCATTCCATGCCATTCCATGCCATTCCATGCCATTCCATGCCATTCCATGCCATTCCATGCCATTCCATGCCATTCCATGCCATTCCATGCCATTCCATGCCATTCCATGCCATTCCATGCCATTCCATGCCATTCCATGCCATTCCATGCCATTCCATGCCATTCCATGCCATTCCATGCCATTCCATGCCATTCCATGCCATTCCATGCCATTCCATGCCATTCCATGCCATTCCATGCCATTCCATGCCATTCCATGCCATTCCATGCCATTCCATGCCATTCCATGCCATCCCATGCCATTCAATGCCATTCCATGCCATTCCATGCCATTCCGTGCAATGCCGGTGCCATGCCGTGCCATGCCGGTGCCATGCCGTGCCATGCCGGTGCCATGCCGTGCCATGCCGGTGCCATGCCGTGCCATGCCGGTGCCATGCCGTGCCATGCCGGTGCCATGCCGGTGCCATGCCGTGCCATGCCGGTGCCATGCCGTGCCATGCCGGTGCCATGCCGTGCCATGCCGTGCCATGCCGTGCCATGCCGTGCCATGCCGTGCCATGCCGTGCCATGCCGTGCCATGCCGTGCCATGCCGTGCCATGCCGGTGCCATGCCGTGCCATGCCGGTGCCATGCCGTGCCATGCCGGTGCCATGCCGTGCCATGCCGTGCCATGCCGTGCCATGCCGTGCCATGCCGTGCCATGCCGTGCCATGCCGTGCCATGCCGGTGCCATGCCGTGCCATGCCGGTGCCATGCCGTGCCATGCCGGTGCCATGCCGTGCCATGCCGGTGCCATGCCGTGCCATGCCGTGCCATGCCGGTGCCATGCCGTGCCATGCCGGTGCCATGCCGTGCCATGCCGGTGCCATGCCGTGCCATGCCGGTGCCATGCCGTGCCATGCCGTGCCATGCCGGTGCCATGCCGTGCCATGCCGGTGCCATGCCGGTGCCATGCCGTGCCATGCCGGTGCCATGCCGTGCCATGCCGGTGCCATGCCGTGCCATGCCGGTGCCATGCCGTGCCATGCCGGTGCCATGCCGTGCCATGCCGGTGCCATGCCGTGCCATGCCGGTGCCATGCCGTGCCATGCCGGTGCCATGCCGTGCCATGCCGGTGCCATGCCGTGCCATGCCGGTGCCATGGCGTGCCATGCCGTGCCATGCCGGTGCCATGCCGTGCCATGCCGTGCCATTCCGTGCCATGCCGTGCCATGCCGTGCCATTCCGTGCCATTCCGTGCCATTCCGTGCCATTCCGTGCCATTCCGTGCCATTCCGTGCCATTCCATGCCATTCCATGCCATTCCATGCCATTCCATGCCATTCCATGCCATTCCATGCCATTCCATGCCATTCCATGCCATTCCATGCCATTCAATGCCGTGCCATGCCGGTGCCATGCCGTGCCATGCCGTGCCATGCCGTGCCATGCCGGTGCCATGCCGTGCCATGCCGGTGCCATGCCGTGCCATGCCGGTGCCATGCCGTGCCATGCCGTGCCATGCCGGTGCCATGCCGTGCCATGCCGGTGCCATGCCGTGCCATGCCGGTGCCATGCCGTGCCATGCCGGTGCCATGCCGTGCCATGCCGGTGCCATGCCGTGCCATGCCGGTGCCATGCCGTGCCATGCCGGTGCCATGCCGTGCCATGCCGGTGCCATGCCGTGCCATGCCGGTGCCATGCCGTGCCATGCCGGTGCCATGCCGTGCCATGCCGGTGCCATGCCGGTGCCATGCCGTGCCATGCCGGTGCCATGCCGTGCCATGCCGGTGCCATGCCGTGCCATGCCGGTGCCATGCCGTGCCATGCCGTGCCATGCCGTGCCATGCCGTGCCATGCCGGTGCCATGCCGTGCCATGCCGGTGCCATGCCGTGCCATGCCGGTGCCATGCCGTGCCATGCCGGTGCCATGCCGTGCCATGCCGGTGCCATGCCGTGCCATGCCGGTGCCATGCCGTGCCATGCCGGTGCCATGCCGTGCCATGCCGGTGCCATGCCGTGCCATGCCGTGCCATGCCGTGCCATGCCGTGCCATTCCATGCCATTCCGTGCCATTCCATGCCATTCCATGCCATTCCATGCCATTCCATGCCATTCCATGCCATTCCATGCCATTCCATGCCATTCCATGCCATTCCATGCCATTCCATGCCATTCCATGCCATTCCATGCCATTCCATGCCATTCCATGCCATTCCATGCCATTCCATGCCATTCCATGCCATTCCATGCCATTCCATGCCATTCCATGCCATTCCATGCCATTCCATGCCATTCCATGCCATTCCATGCCATTCCATGCCATTCCATGCCATTCCATGCCATTCCATGCCATTCCATGCCATTCCATGCCATTCCATGCCATTCCATGCCATTCAATGCCATTCCATGCCATTCCATGCCATTCAATGCCGTGCCATGCCGGTGCCATGCCGTGCCATGCCGGTGCCATGCCGTGCCATGCCGGTGCCATGCCGTGCCATGCCGGTGCCATGCCGTGCCATGCCGGTGCCATGCCGTGCCATGCCGGTGCCATGCCGTGCCATGCCGGTGCCATGCCGTGCCATGCCGGTGCCATGCCGTGCCATGCCGTGCCATGCCGTGCCATGCCGTGCCATTCCATGCCATTCCGTGCCATTCCATGCCATTCCCTGCCATTCCATGCCAATCCCTGCCATTCCATGCCATTCCATGCCATTCCATGCCATTCCATGCCATTCCATGCCATTCCATGCCATCCCATGCCATTCAATGCCATTCCATGCCATTCCATGCCATTCCGTGCAATGCCGGTGCCATGCCGTGCCATGCCGGTGCCATGCCGTGCCATGCCGGTGCCATGCCGTGCCATGCCGGTGCCATGCCGTGCCATGCCGGTGCCATGCCGGTGCCATGCCGGTGCCATGCCGGTGCCATGCCGTGCCATGCCGGTGCCATGCCGTGCCATGCCGGTGCCATGCCGTGCCATGCCGGTGCCATGCCGTGCCATGCCGGTGCCATGCCGTGCCATGCCGGTGCCATGCCGTGCCATGCCGTGCCATGCCGTGCCATGCCGTGCCATGCCGTGCCATGCCGGTGCCATGCCGTGCCATGCCGGTGCCATGCCGTGCCATGCCGGTGCCATGCCGTGCCATGCCGGTGCCATGCCGTGCCATGCCGGTGCCATGCCGTGCCATGCCGGTGCCATGCCGTGCCATGCCGGTGCCATGCCGTGCCATGCCGTGCCATGCCGGTGCCATGCCGTGCCATGCCGGTGCCATGCCGTGCCATGCCGGTGCCATGCCGTGCCATGCCGGTGCCATGCCGTGCCATGCCGGTGCCATGCCGTGCCATGCCGGTGCCATGCCGTGCCATGCCGTGCCATGCCGGTGCCATGCCGTGCCATGCCGGTGCCATGCCGTGCCATGCCGGTGCCATGCCGTGCCATGCCGGTGCCATGCCGTGCCATGCCGGTGCCATGCCGTGCCATGCCGTGCCATGCCGGTGCCATGCCGTGCCATGCCGTGCCATTCCGTGCCATTCCGTGCCATTCCGTGCCATTCCGTGCCATTCCGTGCCATTCCGTGCCATTCCGTGCCATTCCGTGCCATTCCATGCCATTCCGTGCCATTCCATGCCATTCCGTGCCATTCCATGCCATTCCGTGCCATTCCATGCCATTCCGTGCCATTCCATGCCATTCCGTGCCATTCCATGCCATTCCATGCCATTCCATGCCATTCCATGCCATTCCATGCCATTCCATGCCATTCCATGCCATTCCATGCCATTCCATGCCATTCCATGCCATTCCATGCCATTCCATGCCATTCCATGCCATTCCATGCCATTCCATGCCATTCCATGCCATTCCATGCCATTCCATGCCATTCCATGCCATTCCATGCCATTCCATGCCATTCCGTGCCATTCCGTGCCATTCCGTGCCATTCCGTGCCATTCCATGCCATTCCGTGCCATTCCATGCCATTCCGTGCCATTCCATGCCATTCCGTGCCATTCCATGCCATTCCGTGCCATTCCATGCCATTCCATGCCATTCCATGCCATTCCATGCCATTCCATGCCATTCCATGCCATTCCATGCCATTCCATGCCATTCCTTGCCATTCCATGCCATTCCATGCCATTCCATGCCATTCCATGCCATTCCATGCCATTCCATGCCATTCCATGCCATTCCATGCCATTCCATGCCATTCCATGCCATTCCATGCCATTCCATGCCATTCCTTGCCATTCCATGCCATTCCATGCCATTCCATGCCATTCCATGCCATTCCATGCCATTCCATGCCATTCCATGCCATTCCATGCCATTCCATGCCATTCCATGCCATTCCATGCCATTCCATGCCATTCCATGCCATTCCATGCCATTCCATGCCATTCCATGCCATTCCATGCCATTCCATGCCATTCCATGCCATTCCATGCCATTCCATGCCATTCCATGCCATTCCATGCCATTCCATGCCATTCCATGCCATTCCATGCCATTCCATGACATTCCATGCCATTCCATGCCATTCCATGACATTCCATGCCATTCCATGCCATTCCATGCCATTCCATGCCATTCCATGCCATTCCATGCCATTCCATGCCATTCCATGCCATTCAATGCCATTCCATGCCATTCCATGCCATTCCATGCCATTCCATGCCATTCAATGCCGTGCCATGCCGGTGCCATGCCGTGCCATGCCGTGCCATGCCGTGCCATGCCGGTGCCATGCCGTGCCATGCCGTGCCATGACGTGCCATGCCGGTGCCATGCCGTGCCATGCCGTGCCATGCCGTGCCATGCCGTGCCATTCCATGCCATTCCGTGCCATTCCGTGCCATGCCGTGCCATTCCGTGCCATTCCGTGCCATTCCGTGCCATTCCGTGCCATTCCGTGCCATTCCGTGCCATTCCATGCCATTCCGTGCCATTCCATGCCATTCCGTGCCATTCCATGCCATTCCGTGCCATTCCATGCCATTCCGTGCCATTCCATGCCATTCCGTGCCATTCCATGCCATTCCGTGCCATTCCATGCCATTCCGTGCCATTCCATGCCATTCCATGCCATTCCATGCCATTCCATGCCATTCCATGCCATTCCATGCCATTCCATGCCATTCCATGCCATTCCATGCCATTCCATGCCATTCCATGCCATTCCATGCCATTCCATGCCATTCCATGCCATTCCATGCCATTCCATGCCATTCCATGCCATTCCAAGCCATTCCATGCCATTCCATGCCATTCCATGCCATTCCATGCCATTCCATGCCATTCCATGCCATTCCATGCCATTCCATGCCATTCCATGCCATTCCATGCCATTCCATGCCATTCCATGCCATTCCATGCCATTCCATGCCATTCCATGACATTCCATGCCATTCCATGCCATTCCATGCCATTCCATGCCATTCCATGCCATTCCATGCCATTCCATGCCATTCCATGCCATTCAATGCCATTCCATGCCATTCCATGCCATTCCATGCCATTCCATGCCATTCAATGCCGTGCCATGCCGGTGCCATGCCGTGCCATGCCGTGCCATGCCGTGCCATGCCGGTGCCATGCCGTGCCATGCCGTGCCATGACGTGCCATGCCGGTGCCATGCCGTGCCATGCCGTGCCATGCCGTGCCATGCCGTGCCATTCCATGCCATTCCGTGCCATTCCATGCCATTCCCTGCCATTCCATGCCATTCCATGCCATTCCATGCCATTCCATGCCATTCCATGCCATTCCATGCCATTCCATGCCATTCCATGCCATTCCATGCCATCCCATGCCATTCAATGCCAATCCGTGCAATGCCGGTGCCATGCCGTGCCATGCCGGTGCCATGCCGGTGCCATGCCGTGCCATGCCGGTGCCATGCCGTGCCATGCCGGTGCCATGCCGTGCCATGCCGGTGCCATGCCGTGCCATGCCGGTGCCATGCCGTGCCATGCCGTGCCATGCCGTGCCATGCCGTGCCATGCCGGTGCCATGCCGTGCCATGCCGGTGCCATGCCGTGCCATGCCGGTGCCATGCCGTGCCATGCCGGTGCCATGCCGGTGCCATGCCGTGCCATGCCGGTGCCATGCCGTGCCATGCCGGTGCCATGCCGTGCCATGCCGTGCCATGCCGTGCCATGCCGTGCCATGCCGTGCCATGCCGTGCCATGCCGGTGCCATGCCGTGCCATGCCGGTGCCATGCCGTGCCATGCCGGTGCCATGCCGTGCCATGCCGTGCCATGCCGTGCCATGCCGTGCCATGCCGTGCCATGCCGTGCCATGCCGTGCCATGCCGTGCCATGCCGTGCCATGCCGTGCCATGCCGGTGCCATGCCGTGCCATGCCGGTGCCATGCCGTGCCATGCCGGTGCCATGCCGTGCCATGCCGGTGCCATGCCGTGCCATGCCGGTGCCATGCCGTGCCATGCCGTGCCATGCCGGTGCCATGCCGTGCCATGCCGGTGCCATGCCGTGCCATGCCGGTGCCATGCCGTGCCATGCCGGTGCCATGCCGTGCCATGCCGGTGCCATGCCGTGCCATGCCGTGCCATGCCGTGCCATGCCGGTGCCATGCCGTGCCATGCCGGTGCCATGCCGGTGCCATGCCGTGCCATGCCGGTGCCATGCCGTGCCATGCCGGTGCCATGCCGTGCCATGCCGGTGCCATGCCGTGCCATGCCGGTGCCATGCCGTGCCATGCCGGTGCCATGCCGTGCCATGCCGGTGCCATGCCGTGCCATGCCGGTGCCATGCCGTGCCATGCCGGTGCCATGCCGTGCCATGCCGTGCCATGCCGGTGCCATGCCGTGCCATGCCGTGCCATTCCGTGCCATGCCGTGCCATGCCGTGCCATTCCGTGCCATTCCGTGCCATTCCGTGCCATTCCGTGCCATTCCGTGCCATTCCGTGCCATTCCGTGCCATTCCATGCCATTCCATGCCATTCCATGCCATTCCATGCCATTCCATGCCATTCCATGCCATTCCATGCCATTCCATGCCATTCCATGCCATTCCATGCCATTCCATGCCATTCCATGCCATTCCATGCCATTCCATGCCATTCCATGCCATTCCATGCCATTCCATGCCATTCCATGCCATTCCATGCCATTCCATGCCATTCCATGCCATTCCATGCCATTCCATGCCATTCCATGCCATTCCATGCCATTCCATGCCATTCCATGCCATTCCATGCCATTCCTTGCCATTCCATGCCATTCCTTGCCATTCCATGCCATTCCATGCCATTCCATGCCATTCCATGCCATTCCATGCCATTCCATGCCATTCCATGCCATTCCATGCCATTCCATGCCATTCCATGCCATTCCATGCCATTCCATGCCATTCCATGCCATTCCATGCCATTCCATGCCATTCCATGCCATTCCATGCCATTCCATGCCATTCCATGCCATTCCATGCCATTCCATGCCATTCCATGCCATTCCATGCCATTCCATGCCATTCCATGCCATTCCATGACATTCCATGCCATTCCATGCCATTCCATGCCATTCCATGCCATTCCATGCCATTCCATGCCATTCCATGCCATTCCATGCCATTCCATGCCATTCCATGCCATTCCATGCCATTCCATGCCATTCCATGCCATTCCATGCCATTCCATGCCATTCCATGCCATTCCATGCCATTCCATGCCATTCCATGCCATTCCATGCCATTCCATGCCATTCCATGCCATTCCATGCCATTCCATGCCATTCCATGCCATTCCATGCCATTCCATGCCATTCCATGCCATTCCATGCCATTCCATGCCATTCCATGCCATTCCATGCCATTCCATGCCATTCCATGCCATTCCATGCCATTCCATGCCATTCCATGCCATTCCATGCCATTCCATGCCATTCCATGCCATTCGATGCCATCCCATGCCATTCAATGCCATTCCATGCCATTCCATGCCATTCCGTGCAATGCCGGTGCCATGCCGTGCCATGCCGGTGCCATGCCGTGCCATGCCGGTGCCATGCCGTGCCATGCCGGTGCCATGCCGGTGCCATGCCGTGCCATGCCGGTGCCATGCCGTGCCATGCCGGTGCCATGCCGTGCCATGCCGTGCCATGCCGGTGCCATGCCGGTGCCATGCCGGTGCCATGCCGGTGCCATGCCGTGCCATGCCGGTGCCATGCCGTGCCATGCCGGTGCCATGCCGTGCCATGCCGGTGCCATGCCGTGCCATGCCGGTGCCATGCCGTGCCATGCCGGTGCCATGCCGTGCCATGCCGGTGCCATGCCGTGCCATGCCGTGCCATGCCGGTGCCATGCCGTGCCATGCCGTGCCATTCCGTGCCATGCCGTGCCATTCCGTGCCATTCCGTGCCATTCCGTGCCATTCCGTGCCATTCCGTGCCATTCCGTGCCATTCCGTGCCATTCCGTGCCATTCCGTGCCATTCCGTGCCATTCCATGCCATTCCGTGCCATTCCATGCCATTCCGTGCCATTCCATGCCATTCCGTGCCATTCCATGCCATTCCGTGCCATTCCATGCCATTCCATGCCATTCCATGCCATTCCATGCCATTCCATGCCATTCCATGCCATTCCATGCCATTCCATGCCATTCCATGCCATTCCATGCCATTCCATGCCATTCCATGCCATTCCATGCCATTCCATGCCATTCCATGCCATTCCATGCCATTCCATGCCATTCCATGCCATTCCATGCCATTCCATGCCATTCCATGCCATTCCTTGCCATTCCATGCCATTCCATGCCATTCCATGCCATTCCATGCCATTCCATGCCATTCCATGCCATTCCATGCCATTCCATGCCATTCCATGCCATTCCATGCCATTCCATGCCATTCCATGCCATTCCTTGCCATTCCATGCCATTCCATGCCATTCCATGCCATTCCATGCCATTCCATGCCATTCCATGCCATTCCATGCCATTCCATGCCATTCCATGCCATTCCATGCCATTCCATGCCATTCCATGCCATTCCATGCCATTCCATGCCATTCCATGCCATTCCATGCCATTCCATGCCATTCCATGCCATTCCATGCCATTCCATGCCATTCCATGCCATTCCATGCCATTCCATGCCATTCCATGCCATTCCATGCCATTCCATGCCATTCCATGCCATTCCATGCCATTCCATGCCATTCCATGCCATTCCATGACATTCCATGCCATTCCATGCCATTCCATGCCATTCCATGCCATTCCATGCCATTCCATGCCATTCCATGCCATTCAATGCCATTCCATGCCATTCCATGCCATTCCATGCCATTCAATGCCGTGCCATGCCGGTGCCATGCCGTGCCATGCCGTGCCATGCCGTGCCATGCCGGTGCCATGCCGTGCCATGCCGGTGCCATGCCGTGCCATGCCGTGCCATGCCGTGCCATGCCGGTGCCATGCCGTGCCATGCCGTGCCATTCCGTGCCATTCCGTGCCATTCCGTGCCATTCCGTGCCATTCCGTGCCATTCCGTGCCATTCCGTGCCATTCCGTGCCATTCCATGCCATTCCGTGCCATTCCATGCCATTCCGTGCCATTCCATGCCATTCCGTGCCATTCCATGCCATTCCGTGCCATTCCATGCCATTCCGTGCCATTCCATGCCATTCCGTGCCATTCCATGCCATTCCATGCCATTCCATGCCATTCCATGCCATTCCATGCCATTCCATGCCATTCCATGCCATTCCATGCCATTCCATGCCATTCCATGCCATTCCATGCCATTCCATGCCATTCCATGCCATTCCATGCCATTCCATGCCATTCCATGCCATTCCATGCCATTCCATGCCATTCCATGCCATTCCATGCCATTCCATGCCATTCCATGCCATTCCATGCCATTCCATGCCATTCCATGCCATTCCATGCCATTCCATGCCATTCCATGCCATTCCATGCCATTCCATGCCATTCCATGCCATTCCATGCCATTCCATGCCATTCCATGCCATTCCATGCCATTCCATGCCATTCCATGCCATTCCATGCCATTCCATGCCATTCCATGCCATTCCATGCCATTCCATGCCATTCCATGCCATTCCATGCCATTCCATGCCATTCCATGCCATTCCATGCCATTCCATGCCATTCCATGCCATTCCATGCCATTCCATGCCATTCCATGCCATTCCATGCCATTCCATGCCATTCCATGCCATTCCATGCCATTCCATGCCATTCCATGCCATTCCATGCCATTCCATGCCATTCCATGCCATTCCATGCCATTCCGTGCCATTCCATGCCATTCCATGCCATTCCATGCCATTCCGTGCAATGCCGGTGCCATGCCGTGCCATGCCGGTGCCATGCCGTGCCATGCCGGTGCCATGCCGGTGCCATGCCGTGCCATGCCGGTGCCATGCCGTGCCATGCCGGTGCCATGCCGTGCCATGCCGGTGCCATGCCGTGCCATGCCGGTGCCATGCCGTGCCATGCCGGTGCCATGCCGTGCCATGCCGGTGCCATGCCGTGCCATGCCGTGCCATGCCGTGCCATGCCGTGCCATGCCGTGCCATGCCGTGCCATGCCGTGCCATGCCGGTGCCATGCCGTGCCATGCCGGTGCCATGCCGTGCCATGCCGGTGCCATGCCGTGCCATGCCGGTGCCATGCCGTGCCATGCCGGTGCCATGCCGTGCCATGCCGTGCCATGCCGTGCCATGCCGTGCCATGCCGTGCCATGCCGTGCCATGCCGTGCCATGCCGTGCCATGCCGGTGCCATGCCGTGCCATGCCGGTGCCATGCCGTGCCATGCCGGTGCCATGCCGTGCCATGCCGGTGCCATGCCGTGCCATGCCGGTGCCATGCCGTGCCATGCCGGTGCCATGCCGTGCCATGCCGGTGCCATGCCGTGCCATGCCGGTGCCATGCCGTGCCATGCCGTGCCATGCCGGTGCCATGCCGTGCCATGCCGGTGCCATGCCGTGCCATGCCGGTGCCATGCCGTGCCATGCCGGTGCCATGCCGTGCCATGCCGGTGCCATGCCGTGCCATGCCGGTGCCATGCCGGTGCCATGCCGGTGCCATGCCGTGCCATGCCGGTGCCATGCCGTGCCATGCCGGTGCCATGCCGTGCCATGCCGGTGCCATGCCGTGCCATGCCGGTGCCATGCCGTGCCATGCCGGTGCCATGCCGTGCCATGCCGGTGCCATGCCGTGCCATGCCGGTGCCATGCCGTGCCATGCCGGTGCCATGCCGTGCCATGCCGGTGCCATGCCGTGCCATGCCGGTGCCATGCCGTGCCATGCCGGTGCCATGCCGTGCCATGCCGGTGCCATGCCGTGCCATGCCGTGCCATGCCGGTGCCATGCCGTGCCATGCCGTGCCATTCCGTGCCATGCCGTGCCATTCCGTGCCATTCCGTGCCATTCCGTGCCATTCCGTGCCATTCCGTGCCATTCCGTGCCATTCCGTGCCATTCCGTGCCATTCCGTGCCATCCGTGCCATTCCGTGCCATTCCGTGCCATTCCGTGCCATTCCATGCCATTCCATGCCATTCCATGCCATTCCATGCCATTCCATGCCATTCCATGCCATTCCATGCCATTCCATGCCATTCCATGCCATTCCATGCCATTCCATGCCATTCCATGCCATTCCATGCCATTCCATGCCATTCCATGCCATTCCATGCCATTCCATGCCATTCCATGCCATTCCATGCCATTCCATGCCATTCCATGCCATTCCATGCCATTCCATGCCATTCCATGCCATTCCATGCCATTCCATGCCATTCCTTGCCATTCCATGCCATTCCATGCCATTCCATGCCATTCCATGCCATTCCATGCCATTCCATGCCATTCCATGCCATTCCATGCCATTCCATGCCATTCCATGCCATTCCATGCCATTCCATGCCATTCCTTGCCATTCCATGCCATTCCATGCCATTCCATGCCATTCCATGCCATTCCATGCCATTCCATGCCATTCCATGCCATTCCATGCCATTCCATGCCATTCCATGCCATTCCATGCCATTCCATGCCATTCCATGCCATTCCATGCCATTCCATGCCATTCCATGCCATTCCATGCCATTCCATGCCATTCCATGCCATTCCATGCCATTCCATGCCATTCCATGCCATTCCATGCCATTCCATGCCATTCCATGCCATTCCATGCCATTCCATGCCATTCCATGCCATTCCATGCCATTCCATGCCATTCCATGACATTCCATGCCATTCCATGCCATTCCATGCCATTCCATGCCATTCCATGCCATTCCATGCCATTCCATGCCATTCAATGCCATTCCATGCCATTCCATGCCATTCCATGCCATTCCATGCCATTCAATGCCGTGCCATGCCGGTGCCATGCCGTGCCATGCCGTGCCATGCCGTGCCATGCCGGTGCCATGCCGTGCCATGCCGGTGCCATGCCGTGCCATGCCGTGCCATGCCGGTGCCATGCCGTGCCATGCCGTGCCATTCCGTGCCATTCCGTGCCATTCCGTGCCATTCCGTGCCATTCCGTGCCATTCCGTGCCATTCCGTGCCATTCCGTGCCATTCCATGCCATTCCGTGCCATTCCATGCCATTCCGTGCCATTCCATGCCATTCCGTGCCATTCCATGCCATTCCGTGCCATTCCATGCCATTCCGTGCCATTCCATGCCATTCCGTGCCATTCCATGCCATTCCATGCCATTCCATGCCATTCCATGCCATTCCATGCCATTCCATGCCATTCCATGCCATTCCATGCCATTCCATGCCATTCCATGCCATTCCATGCCATTCCATGCCATTCCATGCCATTCCATGCCATTCCATGCCATTCCATGCCATTCCATGCCATTCCATGCCATTCCATGCCATTCCATGCCATTCCATGCCATTCCATGCCATTCCATGCCATTCCATGCCATTCCATGCCATTCCATGCCATTCCATGCCATTCCATGCCATTCCATGCCATTCCATGCCATTCCATGCCATTCCATGCCATTCCATGCCATTCCATGCCATTCCATGCCATTCCATGCCATTCCATGCCATTCCATGCCATTCCATGCCATTCCATGCCATTCCATGCCATTCCATGCCATTCCATGCCATTCCATGCCATTCCATGCCATTCCATGCCATTCCATGCCATTCCATGCCATTCCATGCCATTCCATGCCATTCCATGCCATTCCATGCCATTCCATGCCATTCCATGCCATTCCATGCCATTCCATGCCATTCCATGCCATTCCATGCCATTCCATGCCATTCCATGCCATTCCATGCCATTCCATGCCATTCCATGCCATCCCATGCCATTCCATGCCATCCCATGCCATTCAATGCCATTCCATGCCATTCCATGCCATTCCGTGCAATGCCGGTGCCATGCCGTGCCATGCCGGTGCCATGCCGTGCCATGCCGGTGCCATGCCGTGCCATGCCGGTGCCATGCCGTGCCATGCCGGTGCCATGCCGGTGCCATGCCGTGCCATGCCGGTGCCATGCCGTGCCATGCCGTGCCATGCCGTGCCATGCCGTGCCATGCCGTGCCATGCCGGTGCCATGCCGTGCCATGCCGGTGCCATGCCGTGCCATGCCGGTGCCATGCCGTGCCATGCCGTGCCATGCCGTGCCATGCCGTGCCATGCCGTGCCATGCCGTGCCATGCCGTGCCATGCCGTGCCATGCCGTGCCATGCCGTGCCATGCCGGTGCCATGCCGTGCCATGCCGGTGCCATGCCGTGCCATGCCGGTGCCATGCCGTGCCATGCCGGTGCCATGCCGTGCCATGCCGTGCCATGCCGGTGCCATGCCGTGCCATGCCGGTGCCATGCCGTGCCATGCCGGTGCCATGCCGTGCCATGCCGGTGCCATGCCGTGCCATGCCGGTGCCATGCCGTGCCATGCCGGTGCCATGCCGTGCCATGCCGTGCCATGCCGTGCCATGCCGGTGCCATGCCGTGCCATGCCGGTGCCATGCCGTGCCATGCCGGTGCCATGCCGGTGCCATGCCGTGCCATGCCGGTGCCATGCCGTGCCATGCCGGTGCCATGCCGTGCCATGCCGGTGCCATGCCGTGCCATGCCGGTGCCATGCCGTGCCATGCCGGTGCCATGCCGTGCCATGCCGGTGCCATGCCGTGCCATGCCGGTGCCATGCCGTGCCATGCCGGTGCCATGCCGTGCCATGCCGTGCCATGCCGGTGCCATGCCGTGCCATGCCGTGCCATTCCGTGCCATGCCGTGCCATGCCGTGCCATTCCGTGCCATTCCGTGCATTCCGTGCCATTCCGTGCCATTCCGTGCCATTCCGTGCCATTCCGTGCCATTCCGTGCCATTCCATGCCATTCATGCCATTCCATGCCATTCCATGCCATTCCATGCCATTCCATGCCATTCCATGCCATTCCATGCCATTCCATGCCATTCCATGCCATTCCATGCCATTCCATGCCATTCCATGCCATTCCATGCCATTCCATGCCATTCCATGCCATTCCATGCCATTCCATGCCATTCCATGCCATTCCATGCCATTCCATGCCATTCCATGCCATTCCATGCCATTCCATGCCATTCCATGCCATTCCATGCCATTCC